>ML099927.1:0-22016 GCA_003697995.1 Taxidea taxus jeffersonii | reverse complement strand
AAGAAAGAAAGAAAGAAAGAAAGAAAGAAAGAAAGAAAGAAAGAAAGAAAGAAAGAAAGAAAGAGGAAAGAAGGAAAAAGATAGAAGGGGAAGGAGAGAGGGAAGGAAGAAGGGCCAAAAAAAAATACCTTTGAATATGTCAGAATAACTCCTCCTTAAACTATGTTTAAGACTGATTTTATTGTTACCATTTTGCATAAGTGACCACTCTCAGGATCATGTGAAAACAGAAACTTATTCCTTACTCTAAAATACTAAACTGTATATTTTTTCCTTAAAATCCACTTAGACTTTGCTAAAGTGGATTTTTCATATTGCAACCTCAGCTTTGATGCCTTTGCATTCCAAAGTGAAAATGACCTGGGTAGTGAGAAAGAAATAGAAACTTCACCAGGTAACACCTCTTTGAGCCTCACAGAAGTATGCAGAACTGAGTCTCTGTAAAGCTTAAAACCTGTACACTGGCCCTAAGTTAAGGCCCTAGGGAGACTGGCTATTAAACAGAGTGTGGTGGAGAATTCTCTTTTTAAATGAAGAAACCTCTTTAAAGATTAATTACGCTCACACCACTTCTCTACCACCAGTTTCTGTTTCTCTAAAGTCAGAATTGGATGTATTTAGTTGGCAAAAAAACATTTCTGAGCTATCATTTCAATAACTTCAGTTTGGAAAAGTTTAAGAGAAGAGAAACAAAGACAGGAAGAGGGAGACAGAGCAAAAAGAGAAAGAAACAACTGGTGTTACCCAGGACAGGATGTGGCATGAATAATCCTGCAAATTCCAGGCATTGGACAGGAGAGGAGAGGAGATGAAACTATTGTCTTAAATGGATAACATCCCTGTCCTCTGATGGAAAACAAACTGAATTAGCAGTTATTGGAACATTATCTCATCTATGATTATCTAGCTGAGTTCTAGGATGTCTTGCCAGCAACCTCTCATGATCTGGTAGAAGATAGGTTAGATCAGTTTGAAGCTTTTAGTCCCACTCTAGATCATATGGAAGAACAGGTTTCTTATAATTTGAGGACCTCAAAACAAACTTTCCCAAGAGAAGGCCCCCCAATCAGGGTGAACCTTGTTCCATGGGCATCTATATACTGGGCCCACTGACCAAGTCCATCTTTTTTGAAATCTGTTTGCTCAGGACTTGATGTACTTCTGAGTACAAAGGGAGCAAAGGGTTCATGCCCTCATGGTGGCAGGTCAGGGCCATCTTAATCAACCTTCACCTGAAATATGTCTGACTTGTCTAACAAAAACTGCCTCTTGCTTCCCCTGCAATAATTTTTTAATTATAGTTCTGTCTACTATTTTTTTTTAATTTGACAGACAAAGATCACAAGCAGGCAGAGAGGCAGACAGAGAGAGAGGAGGAAGCAGGCTCCCTGCTGAGCGGAGAGCCCGATGCAGGGCTCGATCCCGGGGATCACGACCTGAGCCGAAGGCAGAGGCTTTAACCCACTGAGCCACCCAGGTGCCCCTAGTTCTGTCTACTATTAACAAGAACATATTTTACCTTTGATTTAAATGATATAACTTATATAGGAGTAGGGTATAAAAGCTTTACCAGAAAATTCTTTTTTAAAACATTCTAAAGGAAAAGAAATAAATGGAACTACAACAAACTAAAAAACTTTTGCAGAGTAAAAGAAACCATCAACAAAATGAAAAGACAACCTACTGAATGGGAGAAGATACCTGCAAAGGATATAACTGATAAGGGGTTAATATCTAATATACATAAATAATTCACATAACTCATCAAAAAAACAAGCAACCTAATTAAAAAACGGGCAGAGGACCAGAATAGACATTTCTCCAAAGTAGACATACAGATGGCCAACAAACACATGAAAAGATGCTCAACATCACTAATCATCAGGGAAATACAAACCAAAACCACAATGAATTATTCTCTCATGCCTGTTAAAATGGCTAGTATCAAAAAGACAAGTGTTGGCAAGGATGTAGAGAAAAGCGAACCCTTGTGCGCTGTTGATAGGAATGCAAACTGGTGTGGCCACTGTGGAAAACAGTATGGAGAGTCTTCCAAAAATTAAAAATAGAAATACCATACAATCCAGCAATTCTACTTCTGGGTATTTATTCAAAGAAAACAAAAACACCAATTTGGAAAGATATATGTACCCCTATGTTCATTGCAACATTATTTACAAGTGCCAAGATATGGAAGCATCCATCAGTACGTGAAAGGATAAAGAAGATATAGTTATACAATGGAATACCACTGAGCTATAACAAAGAATGAAATCTTGCCAGTAGTGACAACATGAATGGACTTAGAGGATATTATGCTAAGTGAAATAAGTCACAGAGAAAGACAAATTTGGTATGATCTCACTTATATGTGGAACCTACAAAACAAAACAAACAAACAAAACAAAACAGAAACAGACTTATAGGTACAGAGAACAATCTGGTGGTTGCCAAAGGCATAGGGGTGGGAGATGGGTGAAATAGGGGAGAGGGATTAAAAGTTACAAATTTCCAGTTTTAGAAGAGCTAAGACACAGGAATGTAATGTACAACATGAGAATATAATCAATAATATTGTAATGACTGTGTGGTGACAGATGGTAGCAGATTTATCACGATGTTCACCTCACAATGTATTTAGGTGTCGAAGTACTATATTGTGCACCTGAAACTAGTACAGTATTGTATATCAACTACACTTCAATTTTATATATATGTATATACATACATATGTATATATATTCCAATATATATATTGGATTATATATATATTATATATTGGAATATATATATGTTGGAATTCCAATATATATTATATATATATTACATATTGGAATATATATATATTGGAATTCCAATATATATATTATATATTGGAATATATATATATGTATATATATATTGGAATATATACATATATATATATTCCAATGGGAAAAGCAGCATTTTCTAAAGAGCTATACTTGAAATGATGTGTATGCAGAAAACAGAAAGAAACCTACAAGCTAAGCACAACACTATACCAAGAAAAATAAAAACCTAGATGATTAGGTAGCGATTCATTGCCCAGGAAATAATGTCTATGTGAATGGTAATGGGAGCATATTAACAATGCTGTGCTTCTTTCTAAGTACCAGGGACTGCATTCCAGCCAAGAGCACATATTATCTCAACTCTACGACCCACCTAAGGATTTTAATAAGTCTACATTGATCCACACTGGCTGTCTTACTAATGCTTCATAACATGCTCATGCAAGAACAGTTACAATGTATTTCTTTTCAGCAATTCAGTTTTATCCATTTAAGCATGCAGTTTTTTTTTTAAGATTTTATTTATTTGACAGAGATCACAAGTAGGCAGAGAGGCAGGCAGAGAGGGAGAGAGGAGGAAGCAGGCTCACCACTGAGCAGAGAGCCCGTTGTGGGGCTCGATCCCAGGACCCTGAGATCATGACCCGAGCTGAAGGCAGAGGCTTTAACCCACTGAGCCACCCAGGTGCCCCTAGGCATGCAGTTTTTAAGAATATCTGGGGATTCTTGCTCTACAAAGTCATTTTCCTTTTTAGGTAATAAGTAATTTACCTAATCATCTTATCAATTAGTAGATCCATATTCTGCATCTTCAAGAAAGAGGATGAAAACAAAATTATCTTTCGGCCGGACCAGTTTCTGCTGGTTTCTGCTAGTGTTGTAGCCCTCGTGACTTAGAGGAATCAGGAAAATCCAATTACGGAGTTTGAATCAAGTCCTTGAAAAGTACAGTACAATGGCTTCTGCTTACTGCAGCCACTTTAAGAAGCGGTTATTTGAGTCTAATAACTGACTGATTCAATTAAAAGGAGACAAGGAAACCATTTGCTGAAGCAAGCCACTATGTTTGTTATTCAGTGCCATCGTCTAAGCACATCTCTGAAACTACAACCTTGTAAGCCAGTGGGCCTCCTCCTTTTTCTGTCCCACTCTGTTTGAAGGATATGGCACAACCATTTCCTACTTACTTCATCACTTCTCAGCCAGGAGGCAGGGGTGTGCATTAGAATTTGGGGCAAAATTACATGAACAATTAGGACTTGGCAGGATTCTAATATGTCAAGACATACAGCCATATGGAGAGTCATGCTCCCAACCAGAGGAAAATCACATTTCTGGGCCCTTGCTTTGCAGGAGACAAATGAAGAAATAGCAGTACATTGTTACTTATTCAGTTCACAACAAAAACAGCAGAAAACCATTAAAGACCTGCTTCAGTTCTGTTTTTATGGTTAAGGCCTTGGATGGGAGGTTGAAAGAAAAAACATAGCCCAACAGAAAGTGACACCCCAAAGAATGTACATAGCATCATTCCTGCTTTGGACCCTAAAAGACCAAAACCTAACTTCATCAGCAAAACTTTGGAATTCCTTTTATATCACAAAGGGTGATAACTCCACCTGAAACATTTGTTCTCCATAACCTCTGAGTATGTATTTATATACCTTACAAAAATGAAAAGTAACTTATTTCATCCAATCTTTTTATTGAACTGTAGATACATAGATACATTGAATCTTTTTTTTTAATTTTTTTTAGGATTTATCTTTTTTTTATTTAAACATATAATGTAACCCCATCACCTTCTCCCAACAACCCTCTCCTCCAACCCCCCTCAGTTTGTTTTATGACATTGAGAGTCTCTTTTGGTTTGTCCTCCCGATCCCATCTTGTTTCATTTATTCTTTTCTTACCCCCTTAACCCCCACCCCCGTTGCATCTCCACGTCCTCATATCAGGGAGATCATGTGATAGCTGTCTTTCTCCAATTGACTTATTTCGCTAAGCATAATAAGCTCTAGTTCCATCCATGTCGTCGCAAATGGTAAGATTTCATTTCTTTTGATGGCTGCATAGTATTCCATTGTATATATATACCACCTCTTCTTTATCCATTCATCTGTTGATGGACATCTAGGTACTTTCCATACTTTGGCTATTGTGGACATTGCTGCTATAAACATTCGGGTGCACGTGCCCTTTCAAATCACTATGTTTGTTATCTTTAGGGTAAATAACCAGTAGTGCAATTGCTGGGTCATAAGGTAGCTCTATTTTCAATTTTTTGAGGAACCTCCATGTTGTTTTCCAGAGTGGTTGCACCAGCTTGCATTCCCACTAACAGTGTAGGAGGGTTCCCCTTTCTCCACATCCTCGCCAGAATCTGTCATTTCCTGACTTGTTCATTTTAGCCATTCTGACTGGTGTGAAGTGGTATCTCATTGTGGTTTTGGTTTGTATTTCCCTGATGCCGAGTGATGTGGAGCACTTTTTCATGTGTCTGTTGGCCATCTGGATGTCTTCTTTGCAGAAATGTCCATGTCCTCTGCCCATTTCTTGATTGGATTATTTGTTCTTTGGGTGTTGAGTTTGCTAAGCTCTTTATAGATTTTGGATACTAGCCCTTTATCTGATATGTCGTTTGCAAATATCTTCTCCCATTTTGTCAGTTGTCTTTTGGTTGTGGTAACTATTTCCTTTGCTGTGCAAAAGCTTTGGATCTTGATGAAGTCCCAATAGTTCACTTTTTCCCTTGCTTCCCTTGCCTTTGGCATTGTTCCTAGGAAGAAGTTGCTGCGGTTGAGGTCGAAGAGGTTGCTGCCTGTGTTCTCCTCAAGGATTTTGATGGATTCCTTTCTCACATTGAGGTCCTTCATCCATTTTGAGTCTATTTTCGTGTGTGGTGTAAGGAAATGGTCCAATTTCATTTTTCTGAATGCGGCTGTCCAATTTTCCCAACACCATTTGTTGAAGAGGCTGTCTTTTTTCCATTGGATATTCTTTCCTGCTTTGTCGAAGATTAGTTGACCATAGAGTTGAGGGTCTATTTCTGGGCTCTCTATTCTGTTACATTGGTCTATGTGTCTGTTTTTGTGCCAGTACCATACTGTCTTGATGATGACAGCTTTGTAATAGAGCTTGAAGTCTGGAATTGTGATGCCACCAACTTTGGTTTTCTTTTTCAATATTCCTTTGGCTATTCGAGGTCTTTTCTGGTTCCATATAAATTTTAGGATTATTTGTTCCATTTCTTTGGAAAATTGGATGGCATTTTGATAGGCATTGCATTAAATGTGTAGATAGCTTTAGGTAGCATAGACATTTTCACAATGTTTATTCTTCCAATCCAGGAGCATGGAATATTTTTCCATTTCTTTGTGTCTTCCTCAATTTCTTTCATGAGTACTTTATAGTTTTCTGAGTATAGATTCTTTGCCTCTTTGTTAGGTTTATTCCTAGGTATCTTATGGTTTGGGGTGTAATTGTGAATGGGATTGACCCCTTAATTTCTCTTTCTTCTGTCTTGTTGTTGGTATAAAGAAATGCAACTGATTTCTGTGCATTGATTTCATATCCTGACACTTTACTGAATTCCTGTACAAGCTCTGGCAGTTTTGGAGTGGAGCCTTTTCAGTTTTCCGCATATAGTATCATATCATCTGCAAAGAGTGATAGTTTGACTTCTTTGCTGATTTGGATGCCTTTAATTTCTTTTTGTTGTCTGATTGCTGAGGCTAGGACTTCTAGTACTATGTTGAATAGCAGTGGTGATAACGGACATCCCTGCCGTGTTCCTGACCTTAGCGGAAAAGCTCTCAGTTTTTCTCCATTGAAAATGGTATTTGTGGTGGGTTTTGCATAGATGGCTTCGATAATGTTGAGGTATGTGCCCTCTATCCCTATACTTTGAAGAGTTTTGATCAGGAAAGGATGCTGTACTTTGTCAAATACTTTTTCAGCATCTATTGGGAGTATCATATGGTTCTTGTTCTTTCTTTTGTTAATGTATTGTATCACATTGATTGATTTGCAGATGTTGAACCAACCTTGTTGCCCTGGAATAAATCCCACTTGGTCGTGGTGAATAATCCTTTTAATGTACCGTTGGATCCTATTGGCTAGTATTTTGGTGAGAATTTTCGCATCTGTGTTCATCAAGGATATTGGTCTGTAATTCTCTTTTTTGATGGGATCCTTGTCTGGTTTGGGGATCAAGGTGATGCTGGCCTCATAAAATGAGTTTGGAAGTTTCCCTTCCATTTCTATTTTTTGGAACAGTTTCAGGAGAATAGGAATTAATTCTTCTTTAAATGTTTGGTAGAATTCCCCTGGGAAGCCATCTGGCCCTGGGCTTTTGTTTGTTTGGAGATTTTGGATGACTGTTTCAATCTCCTTACTGGTTATGGGTCAGGTTTTCTATTTCTTCCTGGTTCAGTTTGGCAGTTTATATGTCTCTTCCCGTCGCTTTGGATTCACTTCTCCGCTGGTCCTACCTTTCAGAAAGTGGTCAATTTTCTGTTTCTAGAATTTTTGCTCTTCTTCTCTTCAATCTACTGTTGAATTTATAGGTGTTTGGAATGGTTTGATAAGCTATTTAGCTGATCTCCTGCTGCCTAATGTCATCTCAGCCTGCTACTTCTCTGCCATCTTGACTCCTCCCCAGATACATTGAATCTTACACCCAAAATAGATTATTGTTATGATGGATGTCAGCCTGTAGTCTTTTAACTTAAAAGGTAAAAGAGTGACTGCCTTCTCCAAATTCTAAAACGTTTGAAGGAGTTAAAAAGAAAAATGGAGATGACTACAAGTGAGCCAATTCTCAGGGTATTCTTAGTGTAGAGCCAACAGCATCGCTGTAGCACAGATGTGAGGAAAAAAAATAGAGAAAGGTGGAAAGGAAAATTCCAGGGCTTTCTGGGCAACCTAAAAAGTAAGAGTGCATAGAGGAGCAGTTACAGAGGGAGGAAAAATTGTTTGATATATGTGGAATACATTCTGTGGTACTGGTGGGCATGATAAACAAGGTTGTAGGAAACTGCTTAAAAGTAACACTAAGTATCTCATGCCTGATTAATGTACTATAATATGGCACATGCTTAATGAAAGAATCATTAACTGGAGTATAATTAGATGTTTAATTCAGTCCGTAGTCAATCATTTGCTTTTAAATACACCTAAAAGTAAATAACCTCAGCTATTTTGGTTTTTGCCTTCATCTTGCCTTGAACGTGAGAAGAGGGGAATCTGTGGCGTGTACATAGAGGTACCAGAGCCCTTAATGTGCCAAAACATCTTTCTTTGAGAAATGCTTCCCAGGATCCCCAAAGAGGGTCTGTTTTTAAGTTATTGTAGTTCTCTGTTTCTCTGTTGCCCATTCACCAAGGCACATTAACTTATGAAAGGCCCTCAGAAGACTGAAACATTAAGACGTCCGTCTAACCCTTTGTGACCCGAAGTTATTTGACCATACAATCTTTTGCTTGCCTTACACTAGAAATTTATTTTCAGTGGCACCTATTATGGGAAATGGTGCTGCATGATTTTCTGCTGTGAAATGGTTAGAAGAGTTACTTTTACTTCTTCAGGATTATACTTGATTATAGAGCTCCCAAAGTACTTGTATCTTTGAAATCTTTTAGAGTTTTAATGAAATATCTCTGTCATTTGGACTTTTAGCTTCCTCTTCCTCTTTCCCTGCACCAGTCTTCAAATGACCCAACTATAAACCCAACAGTGGGAATGGACCAAGAAATTATAGCCATATCCTCAGACTCACTTCCATTCTCTGATGTCTAAGGATTCATTTAACACATCAGTCTCGTAATGCTCACTCCCTTATCCTGTGTTGTGCTTTCTCTGAGAGAGTTCCCTCATAGAAACAGACTTCTGGCAGGCTAGGCCCACAAGTGTATGGTGTAGACTCACCCAACCATGGCCCGTGTTCTCTGGGATCTCTGTACAAGTATGTACATGACTGTCTCTCTGGTTAGACTCCTAGCTGTTTGAAGGAGACATTTAATAATAAGATACATGTTTTTGTATATCTACTGTATGCAACAGAGGTACTTGAATATTGTTGAATGACAAATGTGAAAGTGAAAAATAGTTGGGCTCCCCAACTTCTCAGTAATTTTAGTAATTTCAGATAAAGGCGTTGAACCTAAAAATAAAAAGACATGACTTTTACGATATCATCATGGTTTGTTTACATTTCAGTGTCCAAATATTTGCACACTGACATGGTTTTTTTATATTGCTCATTGAAGTGTTTTAAATGAAAGGAGACATGAAATTAAAACTACTTTCTACAAAAACGAAGAAGTGAAAAGTATTTGTGTTTTTACTTTTGTAAAGAAAATCCATTAAGCATTCTTTTAAAAGATTTTATTTATTTGAGAGAGAGAACAAGACAGAGCAAGAGCGGTGTGGGGGGCAGATGGAGAGGGAGAGGCAGGCACCCCACTGAGCAGGGAGCCCAAGGCTGGGCTGGATCCCAAAACCTTGGGATCCTGACCAGAGCTAAAGGCAGACGATTAGCCAACTGAGCCTCCCACGCACCCTATCAAGCATTTTTTTATAACTGCTGTACCACACACATGCATGGAAAAATATACAGAATCAGCATCAGGATTAACAAAAGGCAAAAATAAGTAGGTAAAGACAAAATGATAAGATATTTGGTTCGTGGGTCAAGAGAAAAAAGCAAATAGCCAATAAAAAAAAATGGAAAAGAAAGAGCAATTCATGGAAGATGAAATACAAATGACAGTAAATATGAAAACTTGTTCAACCTCACTAGTAATCAGAAAAATGCGAACTAAAACAAGATTATATCTTCAACCATAGTACTGGCAGAAATTTAAAAGATTTATAATATGCAGAGCTGGCAGTGATAAATGGAAATAGGCATTTTCATACACTATTGGTGGGAGTATAAATTGATAAATTTGTTTTGAAGAGCATTTGGCAGTATCTCAAAATTTCAATTTGCAACTCTTAGCTAACAAGGACTCTCTGTAGAAATACTTTCACATGAGAACAAAGAATTACATATAGGTTATTGATAACAGCATTGTTTGTGATAGAGAGAAAATGAAAGTAAATTAAACATCCTCCAATGCAGGAATTTAAAATGAATAATTATACATTCAACACTTCCATTACAATACTGGGTACTCATCACATGTGCATTCCTTAATCCCCATCACCTATTTCACCCATTCCCCCTCCACTGCCCCTCTGGTAACCCTCGGTTTGTTCCTCTATAGTTAAGATTCTGTCTCTTGGTTTGACTCGCTGTCTTTTTCCCCCCTTTGCTCATTTCGTTTCTTAAATTCCACATATGCGTGAAATCATATGGCATTTGTCTTTTTCTGACTTCTTTCGCTTAGTATAATACTCTCTACCTCTATTCATGTCATTGAAAATGGCAATAATTACACATTCATACTATGAAATACTATGTAGACATTAAGAATAATGAAGCAGATTTTAATGGATTGACTTGGAAAGCTCTCCAAAACATAACATTAAAAGAAAAAATCAGAAGATATTGAAAATTTAAAATTTGAGCACAATACTATTTATATAAATTTCTGTATGTTTATTGAATGACTGAATCTGTGACTTGCAAAGGCTTTTTAAGCTAATCAAATATCTGATGCACTGATCTGCTTTGAATGAAATACTACATTAAAAATGAAGAAGCAAAATATGCTGAAACAGAATTGTGCAATACTCACCAAGCTCAACAATTGTTACTTTTTTTCCAACAGTTGTTACTAATGGGGAGAAAGATGAAGAGGAGCTAACCTGTTTTACTCTATACAGTTGTGTAAAATTTGAATCATTTGTGCCAAAAATGTAGTATATATGTCATTTTTAAAATATATTTGGCCTCTAGTAATCATAAGATTTGGTACAGCCAACGTATAAAGCCTCCTCAGCTTAATACTTCTATGCCTAGCAGTTGAAAGTTTAGAATAGCTAATTGCCCAGGTGTGAGCAGCGTTACACACTGACTCTTAAGAGCAATCAGTAAATAAAAATAAAATTTTAAAAAAAGAGCAGTCAGTAGCCAAACTGTTTCTAAATAATGATAGGTACATCTAGTTCAACGACTTAAATTAACTGTTTCTTTCCTTCTAACGCAGATTATTCTCATATCACCAGGTAGGCTGTGAGTGGGTAGCCAACTCTCATATACAGCACTGATCTAGAAGAGGCAGGTGAATGATGTGGTGAAAGCCGTCATAGCTTTAAACAGGTCAAAGGAGGGGAGATGATGGTGAAATGTCTCAACTCTGATCCCTCAATAGATCATTTTGCAGAGCACCATTGGAAGCTAAAACCAAATGATTTAAGGAAAGTAAATAACCCCAGGGATTAATAAAGATATCTAGAAGTGTTAATATTTACAACCCACCTAAAGCATGCCCTTTTTTAAATCGACCCTTCTACTTATTGACATATAGAATGATCAATATCTATCTATACTTCCATACAATTTTACAATGCTAAGCAAGTTACATCTCAATTTCCTCTGTCGACTCTGACTCCTCACTGCTTATCTTGAAATCCTTTTGCAGAAGTAATGATCTCTCTATTAAATTGCAAGTGAATCATTTGTGCTCAGTAGAGGGTACATTTAGTTCAAGCAATACATTTTCCAGCAGCATGAACACTAACACGGAAGCCCACTGTGCACGCCACACATGTCACATGGCTATTTTTCCAGTGAAGGACACTGAAAAACTATCTAAGAGCTCATTTTCCTCTTGGTCTATCATCTGTATACTCTATGGACAGCCTGTCACTACTCAATTGTTCAAAATAAAATGCATTCTCTTGTATTGGAGTGTTAGAATTTATAAACATAGAGATGACCCACCTAGTTACAAGTAAAAATGTAACAAATGTCAGTAACGGACTACAACCTGACTACATCTTAATAACAGAGAGCAAAATCTTCCCTTCCATTCTGAGTGCATTTTTATAAGATTTATATAAACTTATTATCTTCCCCAGATACCATTTTTTATTGGCTGTATCTGCATTTTCCAGTCACAACGCTGTAGAAAAATCTGTTTCCCCTTTAAGAAAAAGAAAAAGGTCTTAGAATATTTTGAAATTACAATTTTTAATTAAGCTAAATTCTCCTAATATCAGAGAACTTGGCCTTTATTGACACTATGCTCCTGTGAATATGTACAGGTTTAATTGCATTCAGGTGATATTTTAGTTCCTGACCATTGTATAAAAAAGAGACCTTTTCTGTAGTTGTCTGCCTTGTATCACTACACATTCTCTGATATATGCAGTAACATTCATTCAACAAAGATAGCTCCTGGTAATAACTGTTAATTGGGAAAAATTATAGAAAATAAACAGCATAATAACCCCCAAAACATTAGTGCAGATGTAGTAACTATAAAAAGGATAATCAAATCACCCTCTGAGGCATTCAGTTGCTTTTCATATTTGGACCAGAATTAAAGTAATGAAAAATGAAACTTTACCATTTTATAGAGAGGAGAGTAGCTGGCAAAAAATAGCTTGTCACGGTTTAATTTGAAGCTTTCTAGCTTATTAAAAATTTTCTTTTTGAATTCTAAATTCCCTGAAGCATTGTCCATCCAGGGGCAGGATAGCTTGAGGGTTGATTAATTGGGCTGCTCACCAACCCCACAAAATCCCTTATGTACTTCTTTCCACATTACTGCTTTACCCTCTCTGTGTTCAGCATGGCTCTCTTCCTGGTTGCAAGGAGCTGCTGCAGTTCTAGCCAGAGGAAGAAGAATTGTTCACTAAGCATTCCCAGAAGCCCCTCATATCATACTGACCAATGCCCATTCCTAAATCAGTCATAGGCATGGAATAGAAGTACCACCAATGGTTTTGTGAAAATGATTTTGGAATAAGCTGGATTACCCAACACAATGCTGGTCCATCAGAGAAAGAAGAAATAGTTTGGTGAATGTTTATTGGTTAGACATTAAATAGGATCTGCCACTCCCTGGATTTACTGCTTGTTATAAACTTGGCCACCTCTCCATGATAGTGTATGCCCCTAGGAACAAGTACTGGTTTACATTCATATTTGTATGTCCAGTGCATGTTAGTCAGTGAATACCTTTCAGTTAATGAACAGATGGATGAATGAGTATAAAAATAAATAAATAAGTAAATATTTAACCCATAAGAATAGAAAAGCTTTTATGAGAAGTTAATAAAGCTTTAGTTTTAGGTTCCTTGTAAGAACCTAAGAAGAAATGTATTCTTATAAGAACCTAGAAAAATGTATTCTTGTGATCATCTATCATAAAATCTGCAAAAGACAGACATATTAACTGCTGTTGGTTCAACTCTGAATGACTTATCTTCCAGAAACATTTCTCCTGGTTTTGGAGTGACCATGAGCATTTGGGGAATTCAGTTACTGGAAGGTTGAGTTAGGGATACATTTGTTTTTAATTCAGTGGGATATATTCATGAGTTTCGCAGTCATTTCCACATATGGTGATGTTATTGCTAGCCACCTGGGATAGGGATGGTTTCCAGAAATACCCCTCCACCCACCCCATACTGAATCACTGCAAGACGATATAAAGGTACAGGGCCAGAAACATTATCAGGATTAAACATGCCTTATAGCATCAGCCCTGAAAGAATGTTAATAGTCAAAAAGAAATAAGGATTGAAAGGGAGGAAGCCAGAAACTAGTCTGTACAAATTTTTTCCAATCACCAGATGTGCAAAATTTTAAGTAATCAGTTCTTATCAAAGTCCAACTGGAAGAGAAGTCCTGTCCTGTCAAAAATATATTTGAGGTGGGGCGCCTGGGTGGCTCAGTGGGTTAGGCCTCTGCCTTCAGCTCAGGTCATGATCTCAGGGTCCTGAGATCGAGCCCCGCATCGGGCTCTCTGCTCAGCGGGGAGCCTGCTTCCTCCTCTCTCTCTCTGCCTGCCTCTCTGCCTGCTTGTGATCTTGGTCTGTCAAATAAATAAAATCTTAAAAATATATATTTTTATTATATTAAATTTATATATTTTATTTTTACTTGGCTGGCTCAGTCGGTAGAGCCTGGGACTCTTGATCTCAAGGCCCTGAGCTGGAGGTCCATGTTGGGAGGAAAGCTTATTTACTTATTTTATACCTATATATTTATTTGGTAATGTGTCACATATATTTCTTTTGCTTTTAATGGATATTTCATGAAACAGAATTTATCAGAATTCCCGTGTTTGTAGGATGCAATTCTGTAGCAGTACAGCAAAGAACAAGTTTTCTTATAATAGCAAATATATTAGAGAAACTTGATAGGTTTTCTTAAATTTAGCAGCCATCACAGAAATGTACCTGATATCACCCATAGAAAGTTATGAAACTGAAAGGAAGTTTTTCTAAACTACCAATAAAACCGATTTTAACCAACCATGCTAAGGGAGATAAATTTCCTTTGTATTCTCTTTATAGAATTACAAAACTGTTGCCAAATGAAGAGGTGATTAAAGTTATGCAGCCAAAAATGTAGCTAATGAGTATGCCATTCCAAAACAGAAGAGCCTAAAATAAGAATAATAGCTAATTCCTATGGAATGCTTTCTAAAGACTTTTACTTCCTTAAATGTATTTATCATAACTCACTGAAGTTCTGTATGGCTGAAGTTGAGGATGACCCACATTATATAGCAGAGGGTTATAACCCTCTAAATCTCAGTGGCTTAACACAATGAAAGTTTATCTCTTGCTTACTCTTTCATATCCTGTAATTAGAAATTGTGCTCTATTTGGTTGTCGCATAGAGACCTAGTATGATGGTGCCTCCATCAACTGAAATATATCCAGTCACTATAACAATGAGAAAGAAAATGACAAATAGCATGTTGATTCTTAAAAGCTTTTACTGGGAGTGACACCCATCATTTCTACTTACATTTTGTTGACTGAAGCAAGTCATATGGCCATGCCTAACTTCAAAGAAGTAGGCAAAAATGATCTCTCCATTTACCTAGAAGAAGAAAAGGTATTTATAAATGGCTAATAATGATTACTGTAGGCATTATTATCACTAATTGACATATAGGAAAACTGAAGCATGGAGAAAATTAAGTAACTAGACAAAAATTATACAAATAACAAAATGTAAGGTTAAGATCAAAATACAGGTTCCAGAGTCCACAAGCTTAATCACTATGCATCTACATCATTTGATGTACATGCTTTGGTAAATCTTTAAGCTCTAGAATAGCAAATGGTATTACCCCAAGACTTATATTCTTGCTAAAAAAATCATGACAAGTAATACAAGCAAGAGTCACATATTTTCAAGTTTAATGAACAATGTAGCCTATATTCTCAATCATTACATTTGTTCAACAGTTCTAAAGCACATTCAGAAGTTATAAATAGATATAGTTATTCATTTATGATGTGTCATCACATCAGCTTCATGGAGAAAGATAAGAGGAGGAAACTCCTCTAACACTGACTAGAGGAAGGAATTATCTGGAGATTAAGGGCCATCTATTGGACATCTAATAGCTGTAACGACTCATTGCTAATGATCAATACCCTGCCTTTCCAACCTGCTTCTTTTTTCCCTTTCTTCTCCCATTTCCCCTCTTTCCATATTACTTCCATATTCTCTTTCACAAAAATGTATTGCATTCCTGGTAGATGGCAGGTATTCGGAAATGGAGAGATAAACAGGAATAAGATCTATCCTATGTCTCCAAGGAACTCACAATCACAGCCATAAATGAGATGCACAAATGCAATGTAAGATTCAATGAGACATACTAAAAATCTTTTGAAATTCAAACTCTAAACATATGCCTGATTTTATAGGGGCAGGACCAGACTATAATTTGCCAGGATATGTTTATTACAGCTCTCAGCCTGTGGATTTATTAATACCTCTCTAATGTACAAGACCTTTTGGTTTCATTCAATGTTATGTTTACAACTGACATGCACTATCTTTCCTGGCTTTTGTACCTACATTTGTTTATACTGACACATGGTGCCTCTAGCTTTATGCCTAGATAGGATTTCAAGTGTTTTCCCTGAAATCATTCAGAATTATAGTAAAGAGATGCATTTATAACCATCAGGGAACACTGGATCTTGGATTCTGTGTTCTTTGGCATCTGTTAGTAAATATCTTCCTACCTTCACTGGCTTTAGGGTATACATTGTTTACCTGTGGCACAGCAAAAAATGCCTCCCATATTTTGTGGAGAGAGTTCTGTGTCTGACTCTTATGGTTCTGAGAGTTGTTTACAGCCATCTGGCAGAAAGTCTTACTTGTACTTCACCTGCAATGATTTGTGTGTCAGGCTTTTTGTCTCTTATGGTGCATGAAGAGGACAAATGAAAGTCCTTTCCCCTGCAATATCTCTCCTTCTCATAAAAAGTTATTTTTCCAAACTTTAATTACTGGCATGATATCCTGTCTCCATTCTTTAATGTCAGAGGTCTTCTTTTGCTTGCTTCTTCAATTACATCTTTTTCAAGTGCTTTATGTATTTTAGCCTGCCATAGATCCTTCACTATAAAGAGCAAAGATAACATTTGTGCTATGTTACAACTGTCTTATCTCAATCTGTGTCTTCAGTTTTCTGTGTAGAAGTACTGGTTCCTTAGTTGTTAAAATATTATTGGACACAGTAGCCATAAGCAAGTTTGCAAAAATGCTAGCATTTTCAAGAAGTTCAAACTGGAAGCAAGTATTTTGTTTCATTTTAAGTTGTTAGAGATCATAATATAATGCAATGTAATAAGCATATTCCCTGTTTCAGAATGAGGCTTTGACGACAGCTGAGGAAGGATCCTGAATTAAGTTATTTTGTACTGTGTTTTCCTTTCTGGGCTTGAGGTACACCTTTCTACATAGTTTCTTTTATATCAGAGGCTGTATAATTATGTTGAAATTATTAATGTTTTTAGGATCCTGGAAAGCTTAGGAAAACAAGAAAAGAGAGTTAGTTTCATAATAATGTTGCATAATAAGCAATCCCCTAGCCCCCGCTGGCTTACAACAAGCCTTTATTTCTCACTCACGAGGCTGCAGGTCAGCTATGGCAGCTCTGCTCCAAATGTTAGTTAGGTTCAAGTTTGCTCCACATTTCTCATTCTGGGACCCAGGCTGAAGGAGCAGCAGTTCTCCAAGTCATGTCCTTCTCATGGTGTATGCAGGAGTGCCAGGATGATGGCCAAACCTTGCAACCATATAAAGCCCTGGTTGGATGTGACGTATGCTACCTCATGTTGCATTGGCCAGGCAAGTCTTGGGCCGAAACCGAAGTCAGTGAGCAAAGAATTGTGCTTTCCCTCACAGTGATGAGTGGCCATGGCAGGGAGGAATGGAAGACTTGTGACCAAATAACACCATCTACTGTAAGTATCAATGGTGATTCCCTTTCTTCCCCATATGGAATATGGTAATTGCAAGTGGAGATTTTTTTTTTTTTTTTTAAGATTTATTTACTTTGTGGGTTGCCTGGGTGGCTCAGTTGGTTAAGCGACTGCCTTCGGCTCAGATCATGATCCTGGAGTACTGGGATCGAATCCAGAATTGGGCTCCCTGCTCAGCAGGGAGTCTGCTTCTCCCTCTGACCCTCCCCCTTCCCATGCTCTTTCTCTCTCTTTCTCTCTCATTCTCGCTCTCTCTCAAATAAATAAATAAAATCTTTTTAAAACAAAGATTTATTTACTTTGAGAGGGAGAGAGAGACAGAGTGTGAGCAGGCAAAGGGGCAGAATGAGAGGGAGACAGACTCTGGAGCTGACTCCCCACTGAGCGTGGAGCCTGACATTGGGCTTAATGGTAAGACCCTGACTGAGATAGTGATCTTGAGATCATGACCTGAGCAGAAATCAAGAGTTGGATATTTAACGGACTTAGCCACCCGGGCATCCCTGACAGTGACTTCTAATCATGCATTGCAATGTGCTTTAAGAAAAAATACCTTTATTTTTTGGAGTATATTTCTTCTGTTATTTGATATGTGGTTTTCCATTTGTCTTTCATGAGTGCAAGTTAGGTCAAAAAATAGTATGTGTTTCTACCATAATTTATTTAATTTGATATAAACCACCTAATAATATGGTTCTTTTCCAGATGACATTATCACTTTATTTTTTTAATTTTTTTTAAAAGATGTTATTTATTTATTTGACAGACAGAGATCACACAAGCAGGCAGAGAGGCAGGCAGAGAGGGGAGGGGAGAAGCAGACTCCCTGCCGAGCAAGAGAGCCCGATGCGGGACTCGATCCCAGGACTCTGGGATCATGACCCGAGCCGAAGGCAACGGCTTAACCCACTGAGCCACCCAGGCATCCCAACATTATCACTTTAAAAAAAAAAAAGTTAACGTGTACTTCTATCTACATCTTTTCTAAATGAGGTTATAACTTTTTATTTTTTTAAAAGGTTTTTTATTTATTTATTTGTCAGAGAGAGAGAGAGCAGGAGCGAGCACAGGCAGACAGAGTGGCAGGCAGAGGCAGAGGGAGAAGCAGGCTCCCTGCCGAGCAAGGAACCTGATGTGGGACTCGATCCCAGGAAGCTGGGATCATGACCTGAGCCGAAGGTAGCCGCTTAACCAACTGAGCCACCCAGGAGTTCCGAGATTATAACTTTTTAAAAATTAACTTATGTTTTGGCCAACTTCTAAATATAAGAAAGAAATATTAATTTCATTAAAAGAGGAAAGCTCCCTTTTATTGTTGTTCTGAATTTTTATTTAAATTCTAGTCAGTTAACATATAATGTAATATTAGTTTCAGGACCAGAATTTGATTCATCACTTATATACAACAACTAGTGCTCATCAAAAGTGCCTCCTTAATACCCATCCCTCATTTAGCCCATCCCCCTGAGGGACCCTCAGTTAATTCTCTGTAGTTAAGAGTCTGTTTTCTGGTTTGTCTCTCTCCCTCTTTTTTTTTCCTTTTCTCTATGTTCATCTGTTTTGTTTCTTAAATTCCATGTATGAGTGAAATCATACGGTATTTGTCTCCTTTTATCCACAGTAGAGCCCCATTTTCTATCCTAAATGAAGATGTTAAAATATTTCCGGTATAGTTAAATTTGTTATTATCCATTGAATAAACCAAATACATAGATTACATCAGGTTTTAAATGCTGTAAACAGTTTTACTTTTTTCTTCCAAGTTCTCTTTCCCTGTGAATCTTGATATGCCATGCATTTGTTGTAATAGTTCACAACTTAAACTAATCAAAAGATTTTAAAACTTTTGGTTTAGTTTACGTGCATTAAACTCATAACAACAAATATCATTTGAAGTAAATGTAATTTGCCAAATAGTGCCATCTGCAGATAATGTGGCCTTATGAAGTCATATGAAAGTTCACAGAATATAAAGTAAACTTTGATATTTATATTAGAGATTGGCCAAATGGTTTGTGCTCATTCTAGCATCTGTGATGTTTGGCTTATTCATTAGTCCCTGAAATAGGGCACAGCCAACATTTGGTCCTTCCAGGGTCATAGTAAGATGTATGTTCAATTCCATTAAAATCAATGATGGGCTGAAAAACATGTTTGATTTTGGCTAGATATACAGAAATTAATTTTCTTCTGGAGGCTAGGAAATTTTTTGGTCCTGGTTTTGTTTTTGGTTTGTTTTTGCCTTTGTTTTTTGCATATCAGCTTTGAGAGGTGAGATCTGTGAGGAAGGTGAGCAGGCATCTCCCCAGATATGACTCCAGGTGAAGGTGATGCTTTCATGTTTCCACTCTGGTCTGCAAATGAGTGGCTGGAAACTTGGAACCTCATTCCAGGAGCTGAGTGAGCCAGTCTTCACATTGCTGTGTTCTGTTTAATAACTTTAATGAGATACAACTTATATACTACAAAGCTCATTAAAATTTAAGTTCATTAAAATATACAAGTCAATAATTTTTCATATATTTGCAGAGTTGTGCAACTATCACCATAATCTAATTTTAGAATGTTTTCATCATTAAACAAGAGAAACTCCCCTTATCCATTAGCATTCACAGTCACCCACAGCCCTAGGCAGCCATGAATCTACTTTCTATCTCTATATATTTGCTAGTTCTGGACATTTCATACTAATGAAAAGTATGTGGCCTTTTCTACTGGTTTCTTCACTAAGCATAATGTTTTCAAATTTCATCTAGTCGTAGTATATATCAATACTTCACTTCTTATTACTGACTAATAATATTCCATCATATGGATATAATATATTTGGAGCCAATCATCAGTAGTAGACATTTGAGTTGTCTCCACTTTGAAGCTGTTATGAATAATGTTGCTATGAACTTTTGTGTACTAGTTTAAGAGTAGACATACGTTTTCATTTCTCTTGGATATATATTGCTGGATCATGGTAGACTTAAACATAGCAACTCCATGTTTAACTTTTTGAGGAGCTACCAAATTGTTTTCCAAAAGGGCTGTGCCATTTTACAATTCCACCAGCAGTGAATGAGGATTCAGATTTCAATACACCCTCAGGAACATCATTATTGCCTTCTTGGTTATAGCCATTCTAGGGGGTGTGAAATGGCATCTCATTATGACTTTGGCTTGCATTTTCTTAATTGCTGATGATGTAGAGCATCTTTTCATGTGCTTCTTTAGAACCACTCATGAATCTTATTTAGAACAATGTGTACTTAGATCCTTTGCTCATTTTTAAAATCAAGTTGTCTTTGTATAATTGAGTTGTTAAAGTTCTTTATATGTCCTGGATACAGTTCCTTTACAGATACATAACTTACAAATATTATTTTACATTATGTTAGTGGTCTTATCACTAACCTGATGATGTTATTTGAAACACAAAAGCTTTGGGGTCCCTGGATGGCTCAGTTGATTGATTGTCTTTGACTCAGGTCATGATCTCAGGGTCCTGATCAAGCCTCATGTGGGGCTTTCCTCTAGTGGGGAATCTGCTTAAGATTCTCTCCCTCTTTCTCTGCCCTTCCCCCAACTCACACTCTCTAGGTCTCTCTCAAATAAATAAATAAATAAATAAATCTTTTTTTTAAAAGAAACAAAAAAGTTTTAACTGTTTTGAAGTTTAATGTACTTATCTTTCTTTGAGTATCTGTGCTTTTGGTATTGTGTTTAAGAAATCATTGCCTAACCCAAGGTCACAAAGATTTGCTGTTGTGTTTTGTTTTGTTTTGTTTAAAATTTTATTTATTTATTTGACAGAGAAAGAGAGATCACAAGTAGGCAGAGAGGCAGGCAGAGAAAGAGGGGAAAGCAGGCTCCCTGCTGAGCAGAGAGCCCGATGAGGGCCTTGATCCCACAACCCTGAGATCATGACCTGAGCTGAAGGCAGAGGCTCAACCCATTGAGCTACCCAGACACCCTGCTGTTGTGTTTTCTTCTAAGATTTTTATAGTTTTGGCTTTTACATTTAGTTCTGTGATCTAGTTTGCATTACTTTCTGTGTGCAGTGTAAGATAGATGTCTAACTTCATTCTTGTGAATGTGGATATTTAGTGGTCCCACAGCATTTACTGAAAAGCTATTTTCCCCCACTGAATTGTCTTCACCCTTTGTTGAAAATTAACTAACCATAAATATTTATTAATGATAATTTATTTTTGGTCTCTTGATTCTATTCCACTGACCTGTGTGCCTTATTTTTATGATAGTACCATACTCTCTTGATTATTGTAGCTTTATAATAAGTTTTAAAATCTGGTACTGTCAGTCCACCAACTTTGTATTTTTTTCAAGGTTGTTTTGGCTATTATGGGTCCCTTGAAACTTGATTTGATTTTTAGAGTCAAAACAGACGCTCTTTTAGCCCATTTTATTTTTTTGTTGGTTTTTTTTGGGGGGGTGTCTGAATTACACATAAGAGGCCTAGTAAATTATCTCATAAAATAAATGATGTGGGCGTGATTAAGGGAAGAGTTGTTGACTTTTATACATATACATATATTCACATACCAAAATATCTCCAAGCTTTAGATATTCTCATAAGATTCTTGCTTAAGGAAAAGTAGATATTTGAATTTCATACTCTAATAACCCTAACACCCAGTTCACAGAGCATCTTATTTATCTTCTTGCACTAAAATATCCACTGAAGCAATAGTTGTAAATTAACATTGATATGAACATGATTAGGTTTGGAAGGGCACAAACCACATGACATCTTGAGAAAAAAAAAAAAAAAAA
>RCUC01121909.1:0-109460 GCA_003697995.1 Taxidea taxus jeffersonii | reverse complement strand
GGGGCATAGATATTTAAAATTGTTAGATCTTCTTGTTGGACAGACCCTTTGAGTATGATGAAGTGTCCTTCCTCATCTCTTATTATAGTCTTTGGCTTAAAATCTAATTGATCTGATATAAGGATTGCCACCCCAGCTTTCTTCTGATGTCCATTAGCATGGTAAATTGTTTTCCACCCCCTCACTTTCAATCTGGAGGTGTCTTCAGGTCTAAAATGAGTTTCTTGTAGGCAGCATATGGATGGGTTTTGTTTTTTTATCCATTCTGAAACCCTGTGTCTTTTGATTGGGGCATTTAGCCCATTTACATTCAGGGTAACTATTGAGAGATATGAATTTAGTGTCATTGTATTGCCTGTATGGTGATTGTTACTGTATAATGTCTCTGTTCCTTTCTGGTAATACTTTTAGGGTCTCTCTTTGCTTAGAGGACCCCTTTCAATATTTCCTGTAGAGCTGGTTTGGTGTTTACAAACTCTTTCAGTTTTTGTTTGTCCTGGAAGCTTTTAATCTCTCCTTCTATTTTCAATGATAACCTAGCTGGATAAAGTATTCTTGGCTGCATGTTTTTCTTGTTTAGTGCTCTGAATATATCATGCCAGTTCTTTCTGGCCTGCCAGGTCTCTGTGGATAAGTCTCCTGCCAATCTAATATTTTTACCATTGTACGTTACAGACTTCTTGTCCCGTGCTGCTTTCAGGATTTTCTCTTTGTCGCTAAGACTTGTAAATTTTACTATTAGATGGCGGGGTGTGGGTCGGTTCCTACTGATTTTGAGAGGTGTTCTCTGCGCCTCCTGGATTTTGATGCTTGTTCCCCTTGCTATATTAGGGAAATTCTCTACAATAATCCTCTCCAGTGTACCTTCTGCTCCTATTTCTCTTTCTTCTTCTTCTGGAATCCCAATTATTCTAATGTTGTTTCATCTTATGGCATCACTTATCTCTCGAATTCTCCCCTCGTGGTCCAGTAGTTGATTGTCTCTCTTTTGGTCAGCTTCTTTATTCCCTGCCATTTGGTCTTCTATATCACTAATTCTGTCTTCTGCCTCATTTATCCTAGCAGTAAGAGCCTCCATTTTTTATTGCACCTCATTAATAGCTTTTTTTATTTCAACTTGATTAGACTTTATTTCTTTTATTTCTCCAGAAAGGGTTTTTATTTCTTCTGACAGGGTTTCTCTAATATCTTCCATGCCTTTTTCGAGACCGGCTAGAACCTTGAGAATCGTCATCCTGAATTCCAGATCTGACATATTACCAATGTCTGTATTGATTAGGTCCCTAGCCTTAGGTCCTGCCTCCTGTTCTTTTTTTTGTGGTGAGTTTTTCTGCCTCGTCATTTTGTCCAGATAAGAATCCGCTGTTCTCCTTGTTAAGTGAACTTGGTCTTGGCTGGATTTCTTTGATCCTCTGGGGGAGGGGCCTGTTGTAGTGATTCTCAGGTGTCTTTGCCCCAGGCGGAGTTGCACCGCCCTTACCAGGGGCCGGGCTAAGTAATCCTCTCAGTTTTGCTTTCAGGAGCTTTTGTTCCCTGACCGTGCTTTCTGTAGAGTTCTGGAGGATGGGAATGATAATGGCGGCCTCCCAATCTCAGGTTCAGAGGAGCCGAGAGCTAGGGGCCCCAGTCTTCAGTGCGCCTTCAGAGAAAAGCGTTTAATCCCTCCAGTCTCTCTAGCCCACGTTTGTGCCGGAGAGTGCGCGCGTGCGCCCGCCCGCGGGCCCGCCGAAATCGCGGGCCCGCCAACGCTGCGGGCCCACCGACACTGCGCGCACCCGCAGACCGCGCGCGCCTGCAGACCGCGCTCAGAGAAAATCGTGCGTAAGCAGTCCTGTCTCCCTGGCTTCTGGGAGTGCTCCGAGCTCACCCAGCCTGTGACCAAGCGTCTCTGTCTCTGGCAGAGTCCCACCTGGAGTCTCCGGACCCCGTAGATCCCTGAGCTCTCCCGGGTCGGAGTCTCCCCGGATCTTGTGGGGACCCCTCGCACAGAGCACCGGCCAGTGCCACAGAGCACCGATCCGTGTCACAGACCACTAGGAAATCTCGGCTCTGTCTCCGCAGCTGGCTTCCCCGCTCTAATACCTGTGAGCTCTGCGACACTCAGACACCCCCGATCCTTCTGTGACCCCGTGGGACCTGAGTCCACGTTGTCCCCGTGAGGTCTTCACCCCAGTTTAGCCTCTGGAGCGATGTCCCTCCGTGGATCCGACTTTTAAAAGTTCTGATTTTGTGCTCCGCCGCTTGCCGGGAGCCGGCCCCTCCCCCTGGGGTCTATCTTCCCGTCGCGTTGGATTCACTTCTCCGCTGGTCCTACCTTTCAGAAAGTGGTCGATTTTCTGTTCCTAGAATTGTTGTTTTTCTTCTCTTCGATCTCCTGTTGGATTTGTAGGTGTTCGGAATGGTTTGATAGGCTATCTAGCTGATCTCCTGCTGGCTGATGTCATCTCAGCCTCCTACTTCTCCGCCATCTTGACTCCTCCCCCCTTACATTTTTTAATACAAAGGAATTGACATATAATTTTTGTGATTAGTTTGACAATCTAAATGAAATGGATAAAATTTTAGAAAAACATAAACTATGAATATGACTGAAGAGACTGATCCAATAACTGTAGATAATTATAGCACTTAGGTGTTATCATTTTTTTTAGTAATATCATAATATCAATATCATTCCATCTAGAAGTTAATATTCTAAGACTCAGAAAAGTTAAGCAACTTCCTTAGGTAATATAAGCATTAAAAGGTGGAAGTCTAGGGACGCCTGGGTGGCTCAGTCGGTTAAGTGGCTGCCTTCAGCTCAGGTAATGATCCCAGCGATCCTGGGATCGAGTCCCGCATCGGGCTCTTTGCTCAGCAGGGAGCCTGCTTCTCCCTCTGCCTCTGCCTGCCACTCTGTCTGCCTGTGCTCACTCTCTCTGACAAATAAATAAATAAAATCTTAAAAAAAAAAAGGTGGAAGTCTGTCTACAAAATCCATAATATTAAGCACTACATTATGCTATTCAAATAAAATTTTTGTTTCATTCCTACCATAAGAAAGAGTTTGTGGTCTAACTTAGGAAATCACTCTGCAAATTTTACAGAGAGAAGATAAAAAGTTTTTTTTTTAATTTATGCAAGTAGGGGCACCTGGGTGGCTCAGTGGGTTAAAGCCTCTGCCTTCGGCTCAGGTCATGATCTCAGGGTCGTTGGATGGAGCCCCGCATCAGGCTCTCTGCTCAGCAGGAAGCCTGCTTCCTCCTTTCTCCCTCTGCCTGCCTCTCTGCCTCCTTGTGA
Organism: Taxidea taxus jeffersonii; assembly: GCA_003697995.1. NCBI lineage: Eukaryota > Metazoa > Chordata > Mammalia > Carnivora > Mustelidae > Taxidea > Taxidea taxus. The sequence goes on along the minus strand of RCUC01121909.1, from coordinate 106,181 downwards.
ACTCTGTCTGTCAAATAAATAAATAAATAAATAAATCTTAAAAAAAAAAGATTTAAAATTTATGCAAGTATATTGGCACAATATGATGCATTTACTTTTAATCATCCCAGAAAATGTTAAATAATCCATTCATCAATTTAATAAATACTTATTAAACATCTGTTTATCCATCAGGGAAAATGGGCATTGGAAAACCAAAGGTGATTAAATCACAATTCTTGCCCTTCAGAACATTCAGTTCAAGAAAGAGTTAATTTACATTGTCATATTAATACTTTAATTCTACACTGTTGTAAGAATGGCAACAATAATAATGTGAACAAATTTCTATAAGTGAACAAAGGATTGACTATGTGTGGAAATCAGGAAATACCCATATTTTTCTGACATCTACTGAGTTCTAGGCAAAAATAATCTGATAAAGATAAAAACCTATCAAGAAGCCCTACAAATATCTAAAAATTATAGAGTATTCTTAACATCCCCCACAATGCAAAAGAAACCTGCCATTGATGAAAGTCAGAGACTGGAAATTGTAATTTTTCTTCATTGTAAGAACGAATTTGTCTTGAAGTCTGGCCTGTCAACTATTTACCTGAAGGTACCTTACATATGGTAATGTATTAATCTCCACAACAATGTTATGAAGTAGGCATTTTTACCCATTTTACAGGTGGGGTAACTGAGGTCCAGAGACACTATCTTTCTCTAAAGTGTATAAAACTATAGCAAACAGAAGATCAAAAACTAAACTCCAGATTTCTTTTCTTGTGTCTGTGATACAATAATGATGTGGGCAGTGCAGGCAGATTATATTGTTCTAAATTGATGATACTGGAGAAATATGGGGGATTTACAGAAAGGAAGCTGCTTTAGAGTGAAAACCAAACCGGACCAAATGGAATATGATAAACAGACTATAGGTGGAAAAGTTCTGGGTGAAAGTTATAGGTTCTGGAGTGGAAAAGAGGAAGAAATGGGATATTTGCTGTTCCAAAGTACACACTGTCTCTGAGAAGGAAGTTGAGACTTTCATAAAAATATTTGATATATGAAAGAGAAAAGCTGGGGAGAGGGCAGGTAAACAGAGTGACCAGGGATAGACCTGGAAGACTAGCTTTGCGGAAATAACTACTTCACCTAAGGTTTCTTTTCCTCATCCTCAGCTGGGTGGGGACGAAGCAATGCTGTATTTAAAGAAACTTTGTCATGTTCAGCTATGAGTGTAGGCAGCTCTGCTTAGAATAAGACTTTACTATAAAAGCAGCTTATAGCCAGGAGATTTGGTTGCTTGAGGTAGTCATTTAAGCCAGGGATCTTTAAGTTTTTTTTGTGGGGAATCAGGGACTCCTGACTAAAGGGGGACTTCCTGGAGAGCAGAGAATGGGAGATTCTGGAGAGGAAGCAGGACTAAGATGAGCAAGACTGGCAGTGAGATTGGTTTCCCAGTTTCCCTCTTGATTATGCACCTCCATCCATCAACAGAGCATTTGGTAAGGAATAAAGGTTGATTAGAACAGGAGAAAGACCTATAGGGAAAGGAGGGGTGGTCTTAGAGACCCCTTCTAATAAAGCATCTGCTCTTCAATTAGGTTTGGAATATTAATAAGCCCATTCTTCTTGAGGTTTTTGAAATAGCTTTTACATTAATACATCTCTTGTTACATAACCTAATTTTTAAGTTTTTCCTTTTTTAAAAAGCATTTTATTTATTTACTTATTTAGAGCAGGGGTAGGGGCAGAAGGAGAGGGAGAGAGAGAATCTCAAGCAGGACTCCCTGCTGAGCACAGAGCCGGACACAGGGCTGAAGCCTACAACCCTGTAATCATGACCTGAGCTGAAATTAAGAGTTGGATGCTTAACTAACTGAGCCACCCAGGTTCCCCTTAAGCTTTTTTCTACCTTCAGGACAAGGGCCAGATACAATGTTAAGATGGAGAAAGTTTGATTTGAGCTTACCTTTTCCAATTCATGAAATTGCCTTTCTCAGACCTACTCTGCCACATGCCTAGAATACTTGTGCTGCCATTCCCAAATATACTTAGCTTCCCATCATCACAATTGATTGTCCCTTGTCCATTCCCTTAGTAATCCCACTGGGGGAGAATCCTTACAGGTGTTGGAGGATGTAACAGGACTTGAATTATGCCTAGTGAGCCTGTTTGCATTTTAACTAAAAATACCTGAAGCCTAATGATCCTTGATGTGCAAATAACCTTTAAAAGAGGAATTTCAGGTACCCAGGCAGGCTATGGCAAAGGGATTTGTAAATCCTTTTTTTGTAAAGACCTTTTTTTTTTTTTTCAATCTACAAAAACTGGAAATGGATCTGAATTTCTTTATGGCCAAGGGAACTAACACTGTTTTGATCTGCATTACGCAATATTGGGAAAACACATTCCCTACAGACGTACGCCTTATTCTGATACAGAGGATTACTACTAAAAAGCTGCATACCTCATCTGTGCATAAGTCTAGCTCTAGCTACTGGCATCAGATATATGATGCAAACAATGCCAACAACTCATTTTACCACTCTCTACCTTTAGGTTGAGAGAAGCCATATGATCCTCCACTATAGAGTTTTCAGGAGAGACATGAGAATATAATTCAACAGACTGTATAGATTTCCTTTATTACATTGGAATAGTTTTCCGTTTTTTGGGAGGAAATCCAGAAAGGTGATAGCTGTGACAACTCAGCCGGTAAATTAAAATGGCCATCTGTTTAAAAAACAGAATAAAAAGCATTTTCAGAGGATCAGGCAGAATTATAACAATAACAATCAGGATTGATATTTTTAGTAATTGTCATTCTTATTGGAATAATTTCTTTCTGCCACTCTTCAAAGCACAGTACATCCCTTTTTATTCTTCATAAGCATGCACATTCTTTTTTTTTAAATACTTTTTTATTTATTTGACACAGAGAGAGAGATTACAAGTAGGCAGAGAGGCAGGCAGAGAGAGGTGGGGAAGCAGGCTCCCTGCTGAGCAGAGAGCCCGATGTGGGGCTCGATCCCAGGACCTTGGGATCATGACCTGAGCTGAAGGCAGAGGCTTTAACCCACTGAGTCACCTAGGCACCCCAAACATACGCATTGTTATTAAAACTTTCATAAAACATGACACATTTCTATTCAACTGTCTCCCTTTTCCATTCCCAAATTAACCTTTAATGACCTCACCATTAGTAACAATTTAAAGATAATTCCCTGATTGACATTCTTCCTACCAAAATGATTATTTCCCAATAACAGATGGTATCAAGCCTAATACCAATTATTCATTTATTTATTTATTTTTAAGATTTTATTTATTTATTTGACAGAGAGAGAGATCACATAGGCAGAGAGGCAGGCAGAGAGAGTGAGAGGAGGAAGCAGCCTCCCTGTTGAACAGAGAGCCCGATATGGGGCTCTATCTCAGGACCCTGGGACCAGGACCTGAGCCGAAGGCAGAGGCCTCAACCCACTGAGCCACCCAGGCACCCCCTAATATTAATTATTAATTGGGAAAAGTTTGTTTTCTTCTAATAAAATAAGTACAAATCAATTAGTTAGTGAGCTTCTACCATGTGTTTACCTTTGAATGACAAAATGGAAGATGAAAAAAATTTATAGTTTCTGAACATCTGCTACGTTTTTAGCATTTGAACATAAATAACCTTATCTGAAGTTCAGAGTAGCAAAGCAAGCTTCTCAAAGTTATATAGATACAGAGCTTTGAAGTAATAGGGTTCAAACTCAAATCTCTATAATTTTGAGCTTGAGAAAAGACTCGGAAAAATACATTGCCTTTAAAATATCTTAGAGAGCAGGAAGCTAGATCTATGACCAGATAGCAAATATAATGCCTCAGCAATCCAAAGCAGTTCAGATGAATGTGTAAAAAAAAGAATACGTCCCAATTGCCAAAAATGTTATGACTGTAAATGTGGTAGAACTTGCTTTTCTGGAAGAGAGGAACAGAGAAAGGGATCTTCCATGGAACCAGATCCTGGAGGAGGGAGGAATGGTTTCAGTGTTGGGGGGCTGAAGTGGTCCTGACATTGAAGACAAGCCAGAGGGAGCAACACTGTCACTGAGTCTCTGGGATGCTTCCTGCTTCCTCCTCTCCCTATGATAAGAACCCCATGTTTTAGGTCTTGTCTAACTTCTAACAATCACAATCATCAGTAAGACTGATTCTTTGAGCATTAGAAGAGCAGGACTCTTTCCCTGAAACAATAGGAAAGGGATGTTTCTGAGCACAACATGTGGATGGCACAGACCATCCAATCTCCCCATCACCATCCATATGCATAAAGAAAATGGATGTCTGTAGAAGAAAACTAAAAGTGCTGTGCCTGTGACATGGTCTAACACAGAGAGCTCAGGGCTTGGGTGACATGGAGTGACCATAGCTTACTCTGGAGAGGGGAGGCACTTTTACCCTTACCCTAAACAGAGAAACTAGCTGCCAGGCCAGTAAAAGTAGTTTATGCCTTAGTCACTGTGGCTGACTGGTCAGCGACACTTGCCCCATAGCAACACCACACATCCTTGAAAACAGAATGGAAACAAGCATGGAATTCTTCCCTCCTGCAGTTGTTAGTGGGGTGATGCTAACAAGGACTGATATCTTGGATAAAGTAAACCTGCATCTTGCTATTTTCAGGGAATTGTAGACAAGACGAATGAGATCACTATTTTTTTTTATTAACATATAATGTATTATTTGCTTCAGGGCTACAGGTCTGTGAATCCTCAGTCTTACACAATTCACAGCACTCACCATAGCACATACCCTCCCCAATGTCCATAACCCAGCCACCCTATCACCCCGCCCACCCCCCAGCAACCCTCAGTTTGTTTCCTGAGATTAAAAGAGACATCACTGTTGGCTGGAGGTTCAGAGACATTTACTGACATTTAGTTTTTACACATCAAAAACAACCATTTGTATTCCAAGCTAGTATGTGGAACAAATCAGTTATACTAGCTACCTTCCTCCAGCACAAGTCTGTCAAGTTTTCTATTCAAATACTATACAAACTTGATGAGAAGAGTAGCTTTTAAATATTTCTGAACTTGTACTTAAAATAAGAAATATATCTTACACTGTGAAGCAGGAAACATATATATACATAAAATGAAAATATAAGCTTCACGAAACAAATTCTTTGATCAGATGAAGTACATTCTAGTATTTTCTCCTGTTTTCATTTATTAAAAAAATTTTTTTTTTTTAAAGATTATTTATTTATTTATTTGACAGAGAGAGATCACAAGTAGGCAGAGAGGCAGGCAGAGAGGAAGGGAAGCAGGCTCTCCGTTGAGCAGAGAGGCCTGATGCGGGGCTCGATCCCAGGACCCTGAGATCATGACCTGAGCCGAAGGCAGAGGCTTTAACCCACTGAGCCACCCAGGCGCCCCTAAAAAAAAAAAAATTTTTTTTAATAGATTGGAACCTACAACCAGAAAATCACTGGTTTGGATTAGTCCATCCAAGAGAAACTCAAATTAGCTGCATATGTTTTGACTGAAGGAATGAACATATACTAGTTTCTTGGAATCAGCCCATTTTCAAAATTCTCATAACTACCTTTATAATATGCCATCTTAGAATTTGTTTGGGACAATTTAAATTATACTTATAACAAAGTAATATTTTTCTCCTTTTAAACATCCAATCTCTAGCCCACCTCTACCTTTCTACATATTTAATTTTCATGTATTTCTTCAGATTTCACTAACTTTGGTTTTATAATGTCTCAGGCTTCTGTAATGTCCTGTTTTACCTCTGCATATTATCTATGTATCTAGAATTGATCTCATTCAAAGGAGTTAGTAGCTCAAGTATAATTTTTTTAATAGACATAATTTTTTAAAAGATTTTATTTATTTATTTGACAGAGAGATCACAAGTAGGCAGAGAGGCAGGCAGAGAGGGGGAAGCAGTCTCTCTGCGGAGGAGAGAACCTGATGCAGGGCTCAATCCCAGGACCCTGAGATCATGACCTGAGCCAAAGGCAGAGGCTTAACCCACTGAGCCACCTAATACACATAATTTTTAAGGCAGTTTTAGGTTCACAGAAAAACTGGGAAGAAGACACATTCTCTGTATGCTCTATATGCTCTCTGCCTTTACATATGCAAAGCCTTTCCCATTATCAAAATTCCCCACCAGAGTGCTACATTTGTCACAATCAATGAAGCTATATTGATAGCATAATCACCCAAAGTCCATAGTTTTATAGAGTTCACTTTTGGTGTTATACTTTCTATGATTTTGGACAAATCCATAATGACATATAGGCACGATTACAGTACCATGAATGTTTTCACTTTCCTAAAAATCCTCTTGTACTCTTCCCATTCGTTCTCCTTCCCCCTCCATCCCAGGCAACCACTGATATTTTTATTTTCTCTATAGTTGTGGCTTTTCTAGAATGTCACATAGATGGAATCATACAGTACCTGGCCTTTTCAGATTGGCTTTTTTTCACTTAGGAATATGCATATAAGGTTTCTCCATGTCTTTTCATGACTCGATAGCTCATTTCTTTTTAAACACTAAATAATATTCCATTGTCTGGATGTACCATTCACCTACTGAAGAGCATCTTGGTTGCTTCCAAGTTTTGGCAACTTAAAGTTGCCAAAAATATCCATTTGTAGGTTTTTATATGGACATGTTCTCAGCTTCTTTGGTAAATACCAAGGAGGGCAATTGCTGGATCAGATGGTAAATGTCTGTTCCGTTTTCTAACAAACTACCAAACTGTCTTCCAAAATGGCTGTAAAATTTTGGATTCCCACCAACAATGAATGAAAATTTCTGTTGCTTCACATTCTTGATGGTATTTGGTGTGTCAGGATTCACAATTTTGGCCATTTTAATAGTTGGTGGTGATACCTGTTTATTTTATCTTATTTATTTTGACAGAGAGAGAAGTAGGCAGAGAGGCAGGCAGAGAGAGGGGGAAGCAGGCTCCCCGCTAAGCAGAGAGCCCGATGGGGCCGATGTAGGGCCCGATCCCAGGACCCTGAGACCATGACCTGAGCTGAAGACAGAGGCTTTAACCCACTGAGCCACCCAGGTGCCCCACCTAACTGTTGTTTTAACTTGAATTTCCTTGAAGACATGTGATGTAAAGCATCTTTTTGGATGCTTGTTATCTGTATATTTTCTCTAGTGAGGTATCTGTTATTATCTGTATATTTTCTCTAGTGAGGTATCTAGTGAGGTATTTTTGACCCATTTTCAAATTAGGTTATTTGTTTTGTTATTGTTGAGTTTTAAGAGCTTTTTATATATTATATTTTATCAGATGCTTTTTTGCAAATATTTTCCCCCAATCTGTGGCTTATCTTTTCACTCTCTTAACTTTCTTTCAAAGACAGCTTATTGATTCTTTAATGGATCATGCCTTTAGTGTTATATGTAAAAAGCCATTGCCAAACTCAAGGTTATCTACATTTTTTCCTATGTTATCTTCTAGGAGTTTTATAGTTTTGTGTTTTATATCTAGAGCTATGTTTTGAGTTAATTTTTTTTGTGAAGAGTGTAAATTCTGTGTCAAGATGATTCTCTTCATTCTTCTTCTCTTCTTCCTACTCTGTCTCTTCGTTTTCCTCATTCTTCTTCTGAATGTAAATGTCCAGTTGTTCCAGCACCATTTGTTGGAAAGATTTTTACTTCATTGTATCCTTTGCTCCTTTGTCAAAGATCAGTTGACTATATTTATGTAGTCTCACTATATTATGTAGTACTACTACTTCTAGACTCTCTGTTCTGTTCCATTGATTTATTTGTCTATTCTTTTGCCTCTACCTCACAGTCTTGACTAATGTAGCTGTATAGTAATTCTTGAAGTCTGGTGACATCAGTCCTCCAAAGTTGTTCTCCTTCAGTACTTTCTGCCTCTCCATATGAACTTTAGAATCAATTTGTTAATATCCACAAAATAACATGCTAGGAATTGAATTGGGAAAGAGTTGAATCTATATATCAGATTAGGAAGAACTGACATATTGACAATATTGATTCTCCTCATCCTTGAACACAAAACATCTCTACGTTTATTTAGTTCTTTGATTCTCATCAGTTTTGTAGTATTTTCCTCATACAGATCATATACATAATTTGTTAGATTTATACCTAAGTATTTCATTTTTTTGGTCCTCATATACATGGTATTTTTTTTAAAGATTTTATTTATTTATTTGACACACAGAGAGAGATCACAAGTAGGCAGAGAGGCAGGCAGAAAGAGAGGGGGAAGCAGGCTCCCCGCTGAGCAGAGAGCCCCATGTGGGGCTTGATCCCAGGACCCTGAGATCATGACCTGAGCCAAAGGCAGATGCTCAACCCACTGAGCCACCCAGGTGCCCCCATGGCATTGTTTTTAATTTCAAATTTCACTTATTTCTTGGTGGTGCATAGAATGGTATGTGTGTATATTTGTAAATTCTTTCCAGTTTTCCACATAAATGATCATGTCATCTGCAATGATAGTTTTCTTTCTTCCTAATTTTTTTCCTTCCTAATCTGTATACCTTTTATTTCCTTTTATTGTCTTATTGTACTAGCCAGGACATTCAGAAAGATGTTGAAAAGCAGTTGTGAGAGGGGACATCTCTACATTTTTCCTGATCTTTGTGGGTAAGTTTTAAGTTTCTCACCATTAAGATTTTTGTTTTCTGGTAGATATTCTTTATCAAGTTGAGGACATTGCCTTATATTCTTAGTTTCCTGAGGGTTTTCATCATGAATAGGTTTTACATTTTGTCAAATCTTTTTTCTGTATCTATTGATATGACCATGCGACATTTCTTCTTTAGCTTGTTAATAAAATGGATTACATTAATAGATTTTCAAATATTGAACCAGTCTCATATGCATGGAATAAATCGTCCTTGGATATGGAGTCTAAGTTCTTTATACATTTTTGGATCCAATTTGCTAATATTTTGTGGAGTTTTGCGTCTATGTTCATGAAAGATACTGGTCTGTAGTTTCCTTTTCTTATGATGTCTTTGCCTGGATTTGGTATATGGGTAAAACCAGGCTTTTATTTATTTTTTATTTTTTTTATTTCTTAAACATTTTATTTATTTATTTGACAGGCAGAGATCACAAGTAGGCAGAGAGGCAGGCAGAGAGACAGGGAAGCAGGCTCCCCACTGAGCAGAGAGCCCAATGTGGGGCTCGATCCCAGGACCCTGGGATCATGACCTGAGCTGAAGGCAGAAGCTTTAACCCATTGAACCACCCAGGCGCCACCAAAACCAGGCTTTTAGAATGAGCTAGGAAGTATTCCTTTATCTTCTATCTTCTGAAAGAGATTATAGAGAATAGATGAAATTTCTTCCTTAAATGTTTGTTAGAATACACCAATGAACCCATCTGGGCCTGGTGCTTTCTGTTTTGGAAGGTTACTAATGATTAAATGAATTTCTTTAATAGATACAGGCCTATTCATATTGCTTATTTCTTATTGTGTGGGTACTGGCAGATTGTTTCCTTCACTGGGTATTGGCACACTTGTTTCCTTCAAGGAAATGGCCCATTTCATTTAGGTTATCCATATCTGTGGGCATAGAGTTGTTCTTGGTATTTTGTTATTATCCTTTTAATGTCTATGGGATCTGTAGTGATATTCCCTCTTTCTTTTCTGGTGCTACTAATGTGTGTTCTTTTCTCTCTTTTTTCTTAGTTAGCCCAGATAGAAGCCTATCACTTTTACTGATGTTTTCAAAGAAACAGATTCTGGTTTTATTGATTTTCTCTATTGATCTCTTATTTTCAATTTCATTGATTTCTGCTATAATTTTTGTTATTCTTTCCTTCTATTTATTTTGAATTTAATTTGCTGTACTTTTTCTTACTTTCTAAGGTGAAAGCTTAGATAATTCATTTTACTTGTTTCTTCTTTTCTAATATATGCATTCAATGCTACAAATTTCCTTTTAAAACACTGCTTAGTTGCATTTCACACATTTTGATAAGTTGTGTTTTTGTTTTCGTTGAATTCAAAATAATTTTTAATTTCTCTTGATAGACCTCTTGGGCACATGTTGCATTTAGAAGTGTGTTATTTAATCTCTAAGTATTTAGGGATTTTCCGGCTATCTTTCTGTTATTGTTTTCCAGTTTAATTCCATTGTGGTCTTAGAGCAGACATTGTCTGATTACAATAGTTTTAAACTAGTTAGGTTGTGTTTTATCAGCCAGAATATGGTTTATCTTAATGAATGTTCCATTTGAGTTTAAGAGGAATGTATATTCTGCTTTTGTTGAATGAAATGATCCATAGATGTCTAATATATTAAGTCGACTGATGGTTTTATTGAGTTCAACTATTCTGTCGCTAATTTCCTACCTGCTGGATCTGTCCATTTTGGATAGAAAGGCATTGAAGTCTTCAAATATAATAGTGGATTCATATATTTCTTCTTGCAACTTTTGTTTCTTGTTTTATATGTTTTGATGCTTTGTTGTTAGTCACAGACTTGTTAGGGATTGTAATGTTTTTGTAGAATTAGCCTCTTTATTATTATGCAGTGTCCCCCTTATCCCTGATAACTTTCCTTGTTCTGGAATCTGCTCTGGCTAAAATGAATATGGTTACTCCTACTTTCCCTCAACGAAATGTTAAAATTGTATTTCATCTATTTACCTTTAATTGAAATATGTATTTATATTTAAAGTGTTTCTTATACACAATATATAGTTGGGTCTAGTTTTCTTATTGTTTTTATTGTTGTTTTGATCTAATCTAACAATCATAGTCTTTTAATTGGTGCATTTAGACAATTGACATTCAACATGATTACTGATATAACTGAATTAATATCTACCAGATTAATTACTATTTTCTTTTGTTGTTCTCATCCTTTTCTCTATTTTGGTCTTTCATTTTTTTCTGTCTCTTGTGGTTTTAACTGAACATTTTATGATTCCATTTTCTCTCCTTTCTTAGCATACCAGTTATACTTCTTTTTCTTACTTTTTCTAGTGCTTACTCTAGAATTTGCAATATACATTTACTATTAATCTAAGTCCACCTCAAATTACACTTCGTGGGAGGGGCAGGTACCTTATAATAACAAAGTAATCCTAATTCTTCCTTCCACTCTCTCATTTCATTGATGTCATTAATTTACTTCTACATAAATATACATAAGGATACGCATGCACACACATGCACCCCCCCACATATATATATATACACACATATGCATACACAATAAATACATTGTTGCTATTATTATTTTGAAGAAACTATTATCTGTTTTCAATCAAGAAAAATAAAAATAAAAGGTTTTATTTTAACTTCGCTTCAATTCTTCTTCCTTTTTGTAGTTCCAAGGTTCTACCTATATCATTTTCTTCCTTTCTAAAGAACTTCTTTGGGGTCCCTGGGTGGATCAGTTGACTAAGCAAATGCTTTGGCTCAGGTCATGATCCCTGGGTCCTAGGATAAAGCCCCACATGGAGCTCCCTGCTCAGCAGGGAGTCTGTCCTGCCTCTCCCTCTGGCTTTCTCCCCACTTGTGTTCTCTCTCTTGCTCAAATAAATAAAATCTTAAAAAAAAATAACTTTTACCATTTCTTGCAAAGCATGTTTCCTGCCAACAAATTCTCTCAATCTTTGTTTGTCTGAGAAAGTATTTCTCCTTTATTTTTGAAGGATAATATTTTCAGGGTGCAGAATTCTAGATTGGTAGTTTTTTTTCTTCCTCTCAACACTTTAAGTGTTTACTCTGCTCTCTTCTTGCTTGCATAGTTTCTGAGACATCCGATGTTATTCTTATCTTTGTTCCCTTACATGTAAGATGTTTTTCTTCTGGTATCTTTCAGGATGCTTTCTTTATCTTTAATTTTCTGAAGGTTGAAAATGATATGACTAACTATAACTTTTTGAGCTTTTATCCTGTTTGATGTTCTCTAAACTTCTGGAATCTGTGGTTTTGTATCTGACATTAATTGGGGCAAATACTTAATAATCATTGTTTCAAATAATTCTTCTGTTCCTTTTTTCTTCTCTTTCGGATATTCCTACTACACATATATTACACCTTTTGTAGTTGTCCTAAAGTTCTTGGATATTCTCATGGGATTTTTTTCCAGTATTTTTTTCTCTTTGCTTTTCTATTTTGGAGGTGTCTATTGAGATATGATTGAGGTCAGAGATTCTTTCCTAGGCTATGTCCAATTCTACCAATAAACCCATCAAAGGCATACTTCATTTTTGTTATAGTGCTTTTGATTTCTAGCATTTTTATTGGCTCTTAACATTTTCATCTCCCTGATTACATTGCTATCTGTTCTTTCATGCTGTCTACTTCATCTATTAAAGTCCTTAGTGTACTAATTATAGTTTTTTAAATTCCCAGTCTGGTAATTCCAACCAACCTGCTTTGTTTGGGCACTTCTGATGCTTGCTTTCTCTCTTCCACTGGCTTTTTTTCCTTCTAATATTTTTTAAATAATTTTTTTCTTGATACCAACCATAATATACCAGATTAAACAAACTGCTATAAAAAGGCCTTTAGTAATGCAGTAATAAGATGTTGGGGGACGAAAGAATCCTATAGTCTTATGATTAGGTCTCAATCTTTTAATTCTTCTGAATCATGAACTTAACACAGGCTTCTCAGTCCACCACTTTTTAGGTGAGTGAGGTTGACTACAGTGAGCTGGAAATGGGTATTTCACTTATTATTTTATTTTATTTTTTTAAGATTTTTATTTACAGACGGAGATCACAAGTAGGCAGAGAGGCAGGCTGAGAGAGAGGCGGAAGCAGGCTCCCTGCCAAGCAGAGAGCCCAATGTGGGGTTCGATCCCAGGATCCTGGGACCATGACCTGAGCTGAAGGCAGAGGCCCTAACCCACTGAGCCACCCAGGCACCCCATCATTAGGCATTTGATTATTTTGTTAAGCTCTGATAAAACCCTGGCAGGTTAAGCTCTAATTAAATAGTGGCTCCTAAGGGTAGACCATCTTAAAAAGAAAAGAATGCTTTGACATATTTTAAATTGGTTCCCTTTTCTTTCTCCCTGGTGGAAACATGAGGAGATTTTTCTCTGATATTCATTGTGAGAAATTGATAGAGTCTCCAGGAGGTAAAAATTCACAGATGTGTGGGGCCATTTTCTCCTCTCTCTCTTCCCCTTCTCACTCTCCCAGTGACTGGGTCTCCTTGGAGATTTTATTTATCAGACTTGTCCACACTGAGACTCCAGCAGTTTATCAATTACAGTTTAGGTTTCCTTATCTTGGTACTAGTTCCCACAGAGCAGAGGTTGCTGCTCATGGGTCTTTTCCAGTAAGCTGTGATTCTCTGTTTTTTGTCAACCTTTCCAATTCTGGGGAAATGGTTTACCTGTGTTCTCACTTCTCTTACAGATCTAAGAAAAGTTGTTGATTTTTCAGTTTGTTCAGCTTTTTATACTTATTAGGTAAAAAATTAAGGAGTGTTGTTAGGACAGAGTAGCACTTCTAAGCTTCTTACATGGACTGGAAATTGAAAGGACTAAATGTTTCTTTAAAATATGTTTTCCTGTTTTTTACAATGTGAATTTGTCACTATATTTTTTTCAAAAATAAATTATTAGATTTCAATTTGTCTTTGATATATTTTGGATATTTGGATATTTGTAAGTAGCCTTACTTTTCTTCTCTATAAAATTCTGCTGATTTCTTTTCTAGGTTTCCCTCAGTAGCCACATTTTTGAGAGTCTTCACTGAACCTCTCCTGGTTATAGTTTCAGACATTTCACAAAACCTGAACAATAAACATTAAAGCTTATCAAGAGTTATTGACCATTTAAACCTCTTATATCAAACTGATATTTTTCTTCCTATGAATTGTCATTCATTTAATTTGATAATTGCTGCTTTCTAACTACTCATAAATATTTAATTTTTACCACTTAAAATTGTGTATGTCAATTGTGATAATACTCCAAATAAATTTTAAAATTCTTAGAAAAAGAATTGGTCTAATGCTATTTAGTACATCATTTTTAGGAACTTTGAAAAATTGATTAAATAAAATTTTGAAATAAATTTATAAATTATAAACTTTTAAATTATTTATTTATATATATTTTATTTTTTATTTTATTCATTTTTTTAAAGATTTTATTTATTTGACAGAGAGAAATCACAAGTAGGCAGAAAGGAGGCAGGCAGAGAGAGAGGGGGAAACAGGCTCCCTGCTGAGCAGAGAGCCCAATGTAGGGCTCGATCCTAGGACCCTGAGATCATGACCTGAGTCGAAGGCAGAAGCTTAACCCACTGAGCCACCCAGGTGCCCATATGTATTTATATATTTTTTAAAATATTTTTTTTTATTTATTTGAAAGGGAGAGAGAGAGTAAGCAGGAAGGAAGGGTAAAGGGAGAGAGAGAATCTCAAGCAGACTTCCTGCTGAGTGAGGAGCCCTATGTGGGCTTGGTCCCAGTACCCTAAGATCATGACCTGAGGTGAAACCAAGAATTGAATGGTCAACTTACTGAGCCCCCCCATGTGCCCTTATCTATCTATCTATCCATTTATTTATTTATTTTTAAAGATTTTATCCATTTGTCAGAGAGAGAGAGAGAGCACAAGCACAAGGTGTGGCAGGCAGAGGGAGAAGCAGACTCCCTGCTGGGCAAGGAGCCCAATGTGGAACTCATAGAACCCTGAGATTATGACCTGAGCTGAAGGCAGATGCCCAACCAATTGAATCACCCAGCATCCCTATTTATTTATATTTTCAAATTTTGTTTTATTTTTTATAATTGATTAACATTTATAGCTTACATACAGTAAATGCACAATTTTTAAGTGTTCACTTTTGGCAATTGTGTACACTGGCCAAAGTAAGAAATAGGACATTTATTTCACACAGAAATTTACCTTGTGCTCCTTTCCAGTTAAATGTTTTTCCTTCCCAAGGCAACCACTTTCTAATTTCTGTGTTAAGAACTGTAAGTATATATAACTTAACCTTTCTTGAAGGCTAATAAGTTATTCTGCCACAGTTTCACAGATTCTGACAGAAGACATGAGTTATAATAATTGTGAAACAATTTTAAATTCTAAGGAAAGAAGGCATGAAAACTGATTAGAGCCATTAAAACAAGGACAAGGATGAAAACCTTATAAGAGTTGATGAATAAATGATAGAGGGATTCAAAGAAACACCATGGATTGTGTTATGGACAGAATGTTTGTTTCTCTCCTCTAATTTCTATGTTAAAATCCTAACCCCCAATGTGATGGCATTAGGAGGTGGGGCCTTTCAGAAGTAACTGGACCAAGAAGTGAAACCCTCATTTGTGAGATTAGTGCCCTTATAAGAAGAGACTCAGCAGCTTGCTCAGGCTCTCTGCTTTCTTTATGTGAAATAAAATGACAAGTCAGTAGTCTGCAACCAGAAGAGGGCCATCACCAGAACTCAACCCTGCTGGCACCCTGATCTCAGACTTTTAGGCTCCTGACTGATTGGTATGATGTTCACCAAATGACTTCTAAGATTCTTAGTTTCATTCTTTGGTTTAATTCTTACTTTAAACTACATTAATTTAAAAGGCAAGGGTCCAATTTAGCATAATTGACATATGTGAGATGATACATTTTTATGAAAAAAAATTTTCACTTTCACATTAATATAAAAGTGAATGAGCAAGACTAACAGCCCATGATGAGACCTTGCTGCAATTGTCATTAATCATGGGGAAAGGTATAAACACACACGTGCACACACACATGTATATATGTATTTGTTTATTTCATTTTCCTATAGTTTAATGATCAAATTTATTATTTTTATATTACAGAATGGATTTCTAATACCGTATTAGAGAAAGTCAATTGTTTTTTAAGTTATGAATGTTTAGGTGACACAGTCCTGATCAATAATACATAAGTGGGTGTCAGTGGGTGGAGCTTTCTTGAAGCTTTTTAAAAGAATTTGATTTAGCTGGTTTGTTCAAATGGAATTATAATCAGATAAATAGTTTCACTATCAGAAATTAATTTTAAAAGGTTAGAAGGCTCTCCTTAAGAAACAAGAAATCAGCACTTAACATGAAAATCTAATGATAAAATGGAAAGAAACAGAAAAGTGCCTGGGGGAAGATGTCAAGTGTTGGATTTGTGGGCACTTACTAAGGCAGTGGAAATACACAACAAAAAAATTTTCGTACACAGAAACTCTTTTAGATGAAGATTGTTAATTTTGTTTTTCATATGTTATTTCATTATTTTTGTATCGTTTATACTGGCTCTTCCTGCTGAGGTTTAAATTCACACAGTCCTTGTTGTTCCCCCAGAGTGTATCAGGAGGGTATCTCTTATCCTTCCCAAATTTGTAGCCACAGTAACAATTACATTCCAATCTGAGGACTATGTTAAAGTGACTTCTCTCCCTTCTCACTATTGCCAAAATAGCTGAATCCTGGCTTTAGTATTTGATTTATGAATTCTTTCTTCAGTTTCAATTCTTTCTTCAATTGTGTATGAGGATTTCAGCCTCCTTTTTTCACAGAAAAGGTGTTTCAATCAAGCGAGAGTTAGAAATCAAAGCAATATATTTGTGTGACAATGATTAAATTTGGAGTTCTACTGGCGACCTGAGCAGCATTGGCAGTGCTGGTTCTGCTCTGATAGCGACTCTGCTCTAAGCGGATGGACTCCCTGCACTGCCATTCGGTGCCTCTGTGCCAGCCACCTGCATCTAGATTTGTGGTCCCGTGAAGAGATGCTGTGGGGCAATAAACAAGTTAGTTCTTTTATCCAATTTGTGGCACCTAAAAGGAAATTTCTGCTTCTTTCAGTTAAAAACCAACCCGTAAGTCAAGATGAAATCAGGAGCTTTTTTTTTTTTTCCCTTTCATTTGCCAGAAAAACAAAGATACCGCCTAACCGTTGCCATGTATCAATCAATCCCCAAACACAGTGGCTTAAAGCAACAACTATTCATTTAGCTCGCATACCTTCCAGTTGGCAGTTTGGGCTGTGATCAGCTGCATGGCTTTTCTCAGCTAATTATGTGGGAATGGTCTGCTGCTGGGCTGGGTGGGGGCTGGTTGTCCATGATTGCTTCAGCAGGGACAGCTTCTATCTTCATATGGGCATTTCTCGCCTTCAGCCAGCTAGCCTGGTCTTGTACACATGGTCGTGGCAGAATTCTGAAAGGTATCGTTATGTGCAAGGCCTCAGGAGATGTAAGCTTGGACATGGCACACTGTCATTCCTATCACATTCTCTTCAAAGGCCAGGCCTGGTATACAGATGAGAAAATAGCCTCCACCTTTTGAGGGGAGGAGCTGAAAATCACATTGAAAAGGGCATGGATACGGTAGCGAGGATTGTGGTCACTTTTTTTTCCCTTTAAGATTTTATTTATTTACTTGATTGAGAGAGAGAGTGTGTGAGCAAGAACAAGGGGAGCAGCAGAGGGAGAGGAATAAGCAGACTCCCCACTGAGCAGAGAGCCAGCCCCTGCTCCATTCAAGGACCCTGAGATCATGACCTGAGTGGGAAGGCAGATGTTTAACGGACTGGGGCACCTAGACACACTCCAAACTGTGGTCATTTTTGCAAACCACCATGCTTTGCCATGGGCCAGGAAGACTGACCGCAGATCAACCCTGAAAAACTGGTTTCCATTGAGGGCAGCAACTTACCTAATATCGCATTCAGGTAAGTGATATGGGGCAAGTATGAGGCAGACAAGTGTCTACATGCTGATTTCTGTTTTGTCAGCAGATTGTACTTCTAAATCATGTTGTTTTGTTGTTTCTGTTTTATTGAGGGAAAATAAGAAATATTTCTTCTTTTTAAAGATTATTTATTTACTTATTTATTTGACAGAGAGAGAGAGAAAGAGAGAGATCCCAAGTAGGCAGAGCAGCAGGCAGGGCGCGGGGTGGGGGGTGGCGGGGGGTGGCAACAGGCTCCCTGCTGAGCAGAGGGTGGGATGCGGGCTTTGATCTCAGGACCCTGAGATCATGACCTGAGTCGAAGGTAGAGGCTTAACCTACTGAGCCACCCAGGCGCCCCGAAATATTTCGAAAATATAGCAGCATGCAACTCTATGCTTCAGTCAGCATTTAACAAAAATTTCCTAAAACAAGAAAAAAAGATGAGAAAGGCCTTCAGACAAGACTGTTCTACTAGATTAGCTTCTTCATGTTGAAAATCTGTCAAGACTATGATTCATTCAGAAAGCACTTGTTTTTGGTATAATAATAAAATTATTGCTTTAGTCTACTGCATTCTCTTCTATTATTATTTTGTTCAAGTAAGATTGTGCTGAATTGAACCATGAAATGAACTGTATTGAACATCAACAGCAAAAATCTTCTGAGGTGTCATTTGAATTTTCATGTTTGTTCAATTCTTTTTACAATTACCTTGATAATAATGTGATTTTTTATTAGATATCAAATCATAGAAGAGAACAAAGATGAGCTAAATTAGCATAGTTTAATGTAATAAAGGAATCAACAGCATCAACATTAAATTAACAGTAAAAGCAGTGGGCACAATACAGATCTCCCAGTTCCATTCTTTTACAATGTAGTAGCTGTTAACTGTTCTCAATGCATTGCTGTAATAACCAAGGATCATTCTTCAGCCTGAAAACATGACATTTTGAGGCAGGTGAGGCTATCAGGGGAAGAGAATCTGAGCTGTCAAAAAGGTTGAGTTAGGTGGGCTTGGTGCCCTCTTGGAACAGCATGCTCATTACTGTGGCTGGAGAAATATGAGTTAGGGGGGAAAAGATTAGGTCAAAGAGGCAAAAGGGCTGAGGACAGACCATAAAGAAGCTGTAGACTGCTGTAATGAGTTTGACTTTTACTCTGATATATAAGAACCCAATTACAGAGTTGTGAGCAGAATATTGAAATGATATGTTTTTATTTGTAATAGGATCACTTTGCCTGCTCTGTGGGAAAAGAAGGTGTGTGTTGGAGAGTACTAGTAGATAGACAGCTACATAATAGAAGCTGGGGGATGAATTAGGAATTACACTCTTTTCTTCCATATCCGTTCCTTGCCCTTCCTCTGATCAGATTTATATATTAGAGGTCTAATTCTTGAAGTGTGTATTTCCCAGGCTACTTTGCTAATAGGTTTCAAGTCTGAATTTGATCAAAGAGAAGCACTATCATGAAATTAAAGGCAGAAAGAAAGGAAAACCAGGGGATTGCTCCCTCTTTTTATTAGCTCTGGGTTGTATCTCTAGTGTCTTTTGCACATGCACCATCTCTAGTCCCTGCTGGGCAGATCACTCTGGTAGCCACTTTGTTTGAGTAATCTTGGATCTTGGATTCTGGTGAAACGAACTTTATGGGTAGGGTAGCAGCTGTCTATCATAATTGTCTGGATTATATAGACTCTTCTGTTTGTTCTTTCAGATATTCTAACATTTTTATAACTAATTAAGTTCTATTAATACCCCAAAATAGGTTCTGTTATTCCACTGGACCACAACTAATAGAGTGGACTATTAAAATACTCAAGACTAAAGATCATAGTGGCTTGGGACAGTGTGGTAGCAATGGAACTGATAAAGTCATTAGATTCAAGATATATTTTGTAGGTAGAGTGAACAAGATTTCTGATAGACTCATGCACTATAAGTGTTGTGAGAGAAATAAGGAGCCAAAAATGACTCCTGTTTTGCCTGATAGGTTAAAAATAACGTAATATTCAATAATGGAATGAGAAAGATGTAAGTAAAGTAAGAGTACAAAGGAGGAATTCAATTTTGGGCATGCAAGTCCGAGCTATTACACATCTCATTGGAGATGTCAAAATATCAAGTTGCGCGTGTGCACGTGTGTGTGTGTATGTATGTATGTGTTTGCATTGGAAATTCAGAAGAGGGGTCCAAATTGGGGGTATAAATTTGGATAATGTTTTTTAAATAGTCATTCAAAGTTATGAGACTGGAGAAGATCAACCCCCAAAACAAGCATATACAAAAAAGAGAAGACTTCAAAAAGTAAATGAAAGCTCTGTTTAGTAAACTTCAATTATTTAAAATTATATAAATCAGTGCTGTCCAAAACAGCTTCCTGCAATGTTGGAAATGTTTTATGCCTGCACTTTCATACATAGAAACTGTGTTAGTTTTGTAATTCTACCATAATAACTTATCTCAAATTTGGTGGCTTAAACAACACAAATTTAGTATCTTGCAGTTTGGTAGGTTAGAAGTCCAGCACAGTCTCCCTTGTCTAAAATCAAGTTGTGGGCAGATTAGATTCCTTCCTGGAGGCTTTCATGGAGAATCCACCTGTCCTAGCTTGTAGAGATCACTTGCATTCTTTGGCTCTGCTCCCTTCCTGAAACATCTAAGCCAGTGAGGCTTGTTGATTCCTTCTCACATCTCATTGCCCTGATCTTTTCTTTGGCCGCCTGATTCCACTTTTAAGGATCCTTCTGATTATATTGAGCCCACCAGGATAATGCAGGATAATATCCCTAACCCAATATCAACCTGATCGCATCTGCAAAATTACATTTGCCTTGTAGAGTGACATAGTTACAGGTTCTGAGGATTAGGGTGTGGGCATAATGTTGAGGGGGGCATCATTTTAGCTATCACCATATGGTGATTGGGCACTTGAAATATGGCCAATTCAGCTGGGAACAAGACTTTTTTCTTTAATTTTAGTTAATTTAAATTAAAATTGAAATGCCCACATATGGATAGTGGCTGCTTCATTTGGGTAGCATTGGTCTAGAGGAATAGGGAATGAATAGAATAGGGAAATATAGTATGATAACAGACCAGCATTAAGAGCCCATGTGTGATTTATAGTCCTGAATTTTAAGGAAGACTTTAAGATGGTTGTGTTTTTCTAGCCATTATTTAGCTAGTGATGGCAGCCATACACTTGGCTAAAGGACATGTTATCAGAAATAGATAACTATAATCAAGGAGGAAGAAAATTTTGGATTCAAGAAATAGGGATGAGCAAAAAAGCCAGAAAAAATGTTCACTTAATTAATTACTGAGGCTGACCCTCCAAAATGTTAACATAATTCTTAAAAGAGAATTCATAAAATAGATGATCCACAATGTAGTAAGCAATTCTAATAATTTATTGAAATTCAAATAATCCTAGATGTTGATGGAAAAATGAATTGAAATATTTTGTTTCAAATTTAAGGATAACTAATAGAATAATAGAAACAAGGTACAGAATTTGCAACTTATTAGAAAGATTGCAGTAAAAATTTTTAACACATTGATTAGATAAATTCCTCTATCAAAGACAAAGAACATAATTAAGCTCTTTTAAGTCACACTTATATGACACACAAAGGTAAAAAATTGAGTAGAGCAATCAGAAGGCAGCAAATACAGAGATTTCAGCAGAAGTGGAAGCCACTCTTTCCAGCAGAGTTTTGAATTTCACAAGCTGTGGGGCTCAACAAAGTTCAAATCAAAATTTAATTTGAAGTGGTCTTCAATCAGTAGTTCCCAGGATGGCAGAAACAAATACAAATCCATTTTCATAGGGATGAGGGCCAGTGTACTGCGTTGATTACTCCTGAGTATTCCAAAATAAAGCCTAAAAATTCATAAGTTTTATTTATGCAAACAGATTATATATTTTTTTGTCTTTTAAGAAAGAAGACCCTTAAAATCATATATGCATAAGGTCAATAAAACTCTGTGCCTGCACCAATATTAATCAAATTAGTTCTTCCTTTATAAGGAAGTAATAAAATGATCACCAAAAATTCACAAAAAAATCAATTACCCAAAAGAGAAACACAACTGGATTATAACTTTGAGTCAAGAATCTGTAAAATGCTGGTAATGAATCACAGACCTGCACCCCTGAAACAAATAGTACATTATATGTTAATAACAAGATAATTAAGAAATTCCAGGAAAAATCAAAAGCTGAACAAAAAGTGACCTTAAACAAAGGTCACTTTTAAAGTAAACAAAGTAAAATAAGTTGTCAAAGGAATGTAAGAGTAAGAATCTATTTGAACTTGATGTTTTCAGAGTTACAGGGGTCATTGCATTATGCCTATTGAGAAGAAAGGGTGAACTCTGTACATTACTTGATTCAGGAGTGAATAGAACATAAATAGACATAATAACGAAACTATGGTTTGTTGCTTCTGAACACTTTGATCAAACTTATGACTAAGCACACTAATAACACTAAGTAATGTTATACTTTTGACATGATAATGAAAGTATCTACATGGAAGTTGGAGATGAGAAGAAAATTAAATGGTAGGACCAATATCTTCCCATTACACAGTGGGTAGCTCAGATCCTTGTCTAAGTCATTTTTTGCCAAAAGAAAGATAAGCTCAAGATATTATTTAAAATTACTAAGGTAACAGAGGAGTTAAAAATATCTAGTGTAAAATATCTAGTATAAAAATGACAAAGGCAAAAAGACATGATGAGTAATGTGAGCAAATCCTGATCTTTCAAAGGGAGGAAACAATAGACAAAATCTGAAATTGTTAATCCACAAAATAGAGATATAATTAGTTTATTCAGAGTTAAGGAGATAACCACCTGAATAGCACAAAATAGAAGTGGAAAAAGTAGTTGCCTCTGGGAAATGTGATTATAGATGTTATAATATTTTATGCTGTCAAAATCTGCTTTTAAGAAAGAGGAGCTCTAAAAAGAAAAATTTTTGTTTGAAATTTGTATCCTCAGAAAATGCCAAAAAATTAATGTATCCAAAAAAGAATAGTAGCTATTTGAAAATATAAAATGTCATAGCTTTTAAAATTTTTGTTTTCATTTCTGATTTTCTCCTTAGCCTAAAAGTTATTTAGAAGAGTGTTTATTTCAAACTAGGTGGGTTTGTTTTACTACTTTGTCTGTCTTTTTCCCATTAAATTAGAGTCTTATTGTAGTCAGAAAATGAAATGCATTGAAATTCTACTTAGAAGAATTTTTGAGATTTTCTTTGTAGCTGAAGAGATTTTTGTAATTGTTCTACAAGACTTTAAAAAGAATGTAAATTACATTTTTGTCCCATGTAAAGATTTCTGAAACCTAGCTGTATTATAATATTATGCTCTAACACTGTATAATGTTAGCTATTCATAATTATTTCTGAGAGTGGTATGGTAAGCTTGGACCATTGTGGCTTTATTTCTCCCTTACATCTTTATATTTCAAAAGCATGTTGTTTGCAACACGAATGCCATAATTTTTTCATATTTCATCAAAATAAAATATCTATTTTAGCCATTAATCATTTTTTCATACTTAAGACCACTTTTTTAGTGGTTTTAGATTTAGAACAAAATTGAGAAGTGCAGAAAGTTCCCATGTACTCCTTGCCTTCACACTTGCATAGCCTCCCCATCATCAATATGTCTACCAGAGAGGTACACTTGTTATAATTTATGAATCTATGTTGACACATTATTATCCTCCTAAATCCCTGATCTATATCTGGGTTCCCTCTTGGTTGTACCTTCTAGGGGCTTGATCAAATGTGCAATGACATGATGTATACATCATTATAGTATAATACAGAATATTTTCACTTCTCTTAAAATCCTCAGTGGTCGACCCATTCATCCTTCCTCTTTCCCAAAGTATGGCAATCACTGACACTTTTAAAGCCTCATAATGGTGCCTTTTCCAACATGTCATATAGAATCACACCACATGTAGCTTTTTCAGATTGACTTCTTTCATTTGTCATATGCATTTAAGTTACCTCCATATCTTTTCATGGCTTGATAGATTCTCTCTTTCTTTCTTCTTTTTTCTCTCTCTTCCATTCTTTTCTTTCTTTCCCTTTCATCTTTCTCTATCTTTCTTTAACACTGAATAGTATTTTATTGTCTGGATGGACCACTTTATCCATTGGAGGACACCTGGGTTGTTTCCAAGTTACAAAAATAAACATAAAGTTGCTATAAGCATCTGTGTGTCACTAAAACTGTGAACTTTATGGTGTTTTAAATGCTTTATACTCATTCCCTTTCACCAGCTCTGTGATAGCCTTAAAAACCAACAGCCTTGCAACTGCAGCCGCTGTAGCTGTGAAAACCACTGGCATAGAAGTCAATGGAGGGGGAGGTAGGGGATTGGAACTCCCCCCAAATCCTTACCCATATTATTGGGAAGCTACCTGAAAAGCCCAGTGTTTATCTAGCCATATTCCCAGGTAACCATCTAAAACAATCATTGATAGTTATTTCAAATTATGTCTTCCTGAGGCAGAAATACCACATGAAGCTGATAATCCCACTGAGGATGAAGTTAGCAGGAGATTTTTTATATAAAGACTTATGTTGAGGTATGTTTCCTTTAAACCTACTTGTATTTTTTTATTAATTTGTTGAGACTTGTTTTATGACCTAATATGTGGTTTATCCTAGAAATGTTCCCTATGCACTTGAAAAGAATGTGTATTCTGCTGTTTTAGGGTAGAATATTCTGACTGTATCTGTTAAAGCCATTGGTCTAGTACTTCATTCAAGGTCACTGTTTCCTTGTTGATTTTTGGTTTGGATGATCTGTCCATTGATGTATGTGGGGTGTTACTACTATTATTATATTACTACCAATTTATTCCTTATTATTAACTGTTTTATCTGTTTGGGTGCCCACATGTTGGGTGTATAAATAGTTAAAATTATTATATATTACATATCTTCTTGTTGGATTGTTCCCTTATGATTAATAGTGTCCTTTGTCTCTTGTGACAATCTTTGTTTTAAGGTCTATTTTGTCTGACTCTCTTGTAGGCTGCATATAGTTGGGTCTTGCTTTTTGTTTTTGTTTCTGTTGTGTGTGTGTGTGTGTGTGTGTGTGTGCGCATGCATTCCATCATCTTTTATCTTTTGACTGGAGTGTTTAGTCCATTTACATTCAAAGTAATTATTGATAGGTATTTATTTACTACAATTTTGGTATTTGCTTTGTGATTGCTTTTGTATTTCTCTAATTCTTTCTTCTCTTGCTCTCTTCCACAGTTTTCTGGTTTTCTTTAGCAATAAACTTGGATTTCTTTCTTTTTATTTTTTAGCTTACCTATCACTGGTTTTTGATTTGTGGTTACCATTAGGTTTATATATAATGTCTTCTTCATATAGCAGTCTGTATTAAGTTGATGGTCACTTAAGTTTGAAATCATTCTTCTTCCCTCTCTCCTAATATTTTAGATATATGATATCATATTTTACATCCCTTTATTTTGTGAATCCTTTGATTGATTTTTACAGGTATACTTATTTTTACTGCTTTTGTGTTTCCTACTTTTCTTACTCTTACATATGGTTTTTCCATTCCACTCAGAGTCCCCCTTAACAGTTCTTCCAGGGATGGTTTCATGCTCATGAAGTCCTTTAGCTTTTGTTTGAGAAACTCTTCATTTCTCCTTCTAAACTGAATGATAGTCTTGCTGGATGGAATATTATTAGCTACAGATTTTTCCCGATTAGCACTTTGAATATATTGTGCTATCCCCTTCTGATATGCTAAGTTTATACTGAACATCTGCTGATATCCTTATGGAGCTTTCCTTATATATAACTGTGTTCTTTTCTCTTTATCACTACTGTTAGCCATTTTATTAACTACATGTCTTGTTGTGAACCTCCTTGGGTTGATTTTGTTGGGATATTTCTGTGCTTCCTGGATCTGGATATCTGTTTTCTTCCCCAGATTAGGGAAGTTTTCAGCTATATTTCTTCAAATAAATTTTCTGACCGTTTTTCCCTTCTCTTATTCTTCTGAGATTCCTAAAATGCAAACATTATTATGCTTGATGGAACCTATGAGTTCCCAAAGTCCATTCTCACTTTGCATATTTTTTTCTGTCACCTGCTCAGCTTGATTACTTTCCATTATGCTGTCCTCCAGTTTGCTGATTCAGTCCTCTGCTTCTTCTAACTATTTATTCCATCTAGTATATTTTTTATTTCAATTATTGTGTTCTTTGTCTCTGACTGTTTCTTTTTTATCTCTTTGTTAAAGTTATCGTTGATGTCTTCTACTCTTTTCTCAAATATCATTATTTAAATACTCTGTCCGATATATTACTTATAACTCTTTTGCTTAGGCCACTTGCTGTGGTTTTATTCTGTTCTTTCATTTGGGACATATTCCTCTGTCTGACTCTGTGTGTTTGATTTTGTGTGTTAGGAAAGTTGGGTAATTTAGAAGGCCACCATATATGTACAGGACTGTGATCATGTCTAAGAAACAGCTGAGATGGCCCAATTCTCTCATCTATGATTGACCTAGGGTGTGCATTAAGCAATAACTGAAGGTTAAAGCAGAGTTGTAAATTATCTGCTAGAGTGTCGAAGATGTGCAAGACAAACACAGAACACCTCATAGTCTATGAGAGTTAATTGTCCAAGACACTGAAAAAACCTCTGTCTAATCATTAATTCATGGCTAAACTACCCAAAGAAGTACTTAAGTGGCTGCATATAGCAGACACAGATCAACTGAATTAGTTTGGGAAAGTCACAAATAAAAGGAAAACCATACAAAGAAAACCACCAGTAGCAATTAGCAATAGCAACAAACCCAGGAAAGTGAAGGGATCTAATTTTCATTTGATTTCCAAAGTTGCCAAAATTACTTTAAATGTATGTTTTTTCAATAAGGGACTACAAGACACACACAAAAATAAAGTATCCACCATACAGGGGAAGAAACTAGTCAATAGAAATTGCCCCTGAGGAAAGGCCAGATGTAGAGCTTAGTAGACGAAGATTATTAATCAGCTTTATAAATATCTTTAAGAACCAAAGGTTAGCATATATAAAGAATTAGAGGAAAGTATGAGAATTATATCTCAAACAAAGAATAAATTTAAAAAGAATTAAGTAGAAATATTTCACTTAAAAAGTAAAATATTAAGAAAAATTTACTGGAGGAACTGAACAAAAAATTTGAAATAGCAGAAGAAAGGAGTGGAATTTAAGATAGATCTTTTGAGATGATGTAATCTAAAAAACAAGAAATAAAATAAAGAGAAACAAAGAGACATGTGGGACTGCATTAAGCCTACGGACATCCACAAAATGGGATCCCTAGAGGGGAAGAAATAAGAAAAAAAGGCAAAAAGAGAAAATAATTTAGGGTAAAAAATTTTAATGAAATCACCAAAAATTAGTATTCATTGATAAGTGAGAAGATACAAAATAAATACATAAAACCCAACAGTTTCCATATATACTAGTCCTTACCAGTGAGACACTATACTGGGAAAAAAATGGATAATTCATGATAGTACCTAGTATATAAAATATGTGTGAATAAGTAAAAACTTGGAACAAAATATTTAGTCTATATAGTAGATTAAATGTTAATGAACATCGAATAGAAATAAGCATACAATAGAAATGTTATTATAAATCATGATGAAGACAACAAATAGAATATAGCAAAGTATACAAAATTATCAGATAAATGATTTAGAGTAATAAATCACTTTAAAAGTGTGAAAGATGATCAACTTTGTGAATAAACAGGAAAATACAAACCAAATCAGATTTCATTTTGTGTATAACTGCACTGTTCAATATGTAGATACTAATGTGGCATTTTAAATTTAAAATAATTTAAATTAAATGAAATTTGGGATTTGATTCCTTAATTTGGTAGCCAAATTTCAGTTGCTTAATATCCATATATAACTAGAGGCTACTGTATTAGCATGGATATAAAACAAGTTTATACTTGAAGTCTTTTTCTCCCTCTGCCCCTCCCCTTGCTCTTTTTCTCTCTCTGTCTCTCTCTCTCTCTCAAATAAGTAAAATAATCTTAAAAACATTTATCTAACTTATAAAGCCTATTAGCTAAAAAAGTAAGTCACAAAACAATATGAGTAGTATGATATAGTGTGTGTTTGTGCATGTGTTTTCTTGTGTGTAAGATCTGTGGGTATTTGTAACTAGAAGGAAATAGGCTCTTAAGGATACCCAGTAAACTTTTATAATGATAAAATGGTCAATCTTAGATGGAGTTAAAGATTAAAAAAAGACTATCATATTTTGCATTTTTTTTCTGTAGCATTAGGATTTTTTCCTTTAATGATTAAGAGAAAGAGAGTTTATAGAAACCAGGTAATGGTGAAAGCAATGCCTAAGTATTTTTCTGCCATCATAGAGATTTCCTCCATATCAGGGAAATGGTGTTAAGTATACATTGCCACATATACTAAGAAATTATTATGAGTATCCTATATCACTTGTCTTCAAACATTGTTTCATTTATATGTGGAATATTCAATGAAAGGAATTGTACATACTTGAGAAAAAATGTCAAAGAATGCTTTCATATTTTCTGCTACAGTACTAAAGACAGTGAATTCAAATAGAATTCAATCAGCGGCTTGATTATAGCTATACCAAAACAGCAGCAGAATGAACTACTGCGTAGTTTTTCAAGTCTGACCGTTATGTATATTGTTAGCCTGATTCCTCTCTTGAGGGTTCAGGGTAACAAAACCACTTATGCAGGGCTATTCCAATACACAGCCAAAATAACGGAAAAGAAATGTGAGTGATTATTTTTGTAGAAGTGAAGAGTATACCTAAATTATTTCACTTGGGACCTTAAATCAATTAGTGGAAAAAAGAGATTTCATTATAACATCAGAGCATATAGTTGTGAGGCATCAAAAAAAATGTATCCAGTTCTCCTTTAATACATACAAACAGTTTCTGGTGGGAAAACATTTATATCCTGTACTTCCCCATCCCATCCCTTTCCATGTTAATTTTAATAATTTTAGTATGTTTTTTACAAGATTCACACCTAACATTTGTGAAGGCTTTCATTTTACTGTAAACATGACAATAAAACAGTAAAACAGTAGAATGTATTTCTTTTTTTTTTTTTTAAAGATTTTATTTATTTATTTGACAGACAGAGATCACAAGTAGGCAGAGAGGCAGAGAGAGAGGAGGAAGCAGGCTGTCCGCAGAGCAGAGAGCCCGATGCGGGGCTCGATCCCACGACCCCGGGATCATGACCTGAGCCGAAGGCAGCGGCTTTAACCCACTGAGCCACCCAGGCGCCCCTAGAATGTATTTCTAAGATGTCCTTCTCTAAAGCCTTTTCAATATCTCTCTCCCAATTTTGATTTACTGCCCCCCCCACCTTCTACCCTTAGCTCAGACATGCCTCTGCTTTAGGTTCCCATCACAATGATCCATAAAGACCATCCCTTCCTTATAATGGCTTAATGTTTCTTTCAAAAAAGTTTAATTATCCTGTTTTATCACCTCAGGTTGTTGTTTTCGGCTAGTCTTCTGTTGGGAAGCAATGTAAAACATTGCTTTTCTGAGATGTTTATATCTAGATGTAACCAATATGAGTAAAGACAATGGCAAAATTAAAGAAAGAGAGCCAAAGAGGTAAGGGCTTTGCAGGGAGGTGGGCTTTCTGGCTTATTCTAAGACATTACAAAAAGCCCTTCTTAACCCTGAATGATGTTTCAAATTAAGTGTTAAAATTAGTTCAGCCAATGTGTTCTTTTTGAAAATGTTGAATTTCTCCCATTCATCATATTTCAACAGATGATAGGATGAATATGTTAGTAGCTCTATCATTATTGTTGTCCTATAAACAATAAGACTCAATGCATATGACCTTTCAGAGGCATTTCTTTCTAAGAGCAGCATCAGAAAATGGACACCAGAAATCCTTAAAGTTAGTTATTCAACTTGTTTCCAGGATTTCAAGATTATTTGCTAAAAAAAGCTTTCTTAAAATACAAAATAAAGTCATTTTATAAAATTCTATATTAGTACTAAGAATCACAAAGATTGTTCAGAAAAAAATAGTCATCTTTATAAAAGGCTATAGATAGAAATACAACAACCCCAGAGTTGTAAAGAGCAGTAAAAAATGCTTAGATATCAAGGACTCCCCTTCAAAAGTTACTTAGATTTGGGTAATAAAACCAACCAGGACTAGGATACAGCATGTTTTGCTGGCTCTGTCAACAACTAGCTATGTGTTGTCCAAGTCGCTTAACTGCAATGGGCTTCCATCATTTGTGGAATGACTCCTTTATGAGATTTGTAACATAATGGCAAATGAATAATTGAATTTTTAAAGTTTCTGTCAGCTGTACCACTATATTATGAACTGAGGTTCTCCTTCTTCTCACTACAGACTTTTCAAAATTAACTTTTTGTGTTAAAGTTATTGTGGATTCACATGAATTGCAAGAAACACAGAGCCATCCCATCGACTCCTTACTCGGTTTCCTCCAAAGGTAAGATCTTAATAAAAATACAGTAAGATATTATAACCAGAACATTTATTCAAGTAAACATTTATTCAATTTATTATTTACATTTATTCAATTAAGACCTATAACAGCTTGCTATGGATTTCATTCTTTAATATTTACAGATAAAGGGATTAAATTTTTTGAGAGCTTAATATATGCTGTGTTTTATATGCTTCATTTCATTTAATTCTAATTATAGGCTACTTTAGAGGCCCAGCTAAAAGTGAGAGTCAGATTCAAGGTCTGTTGACATCACAGCCCTCATTCTTTCTACTGTAGTGTGCTGCCACTGTGAAAAATCTCCAGCATCTTTCTTTTCATGTGACATTAAGTTGCACCACACACATCACTGTGTATATATGTGTCTGTTTCCATCAGGAAAATTTTGCTTATGCAGCTTTGCAGAGCCACAGATCTAGGAAGATTTGAAACCTTTCCATATCGAGGTCACTCAACCCATCATCCACTTAGTTAAGATTAAGTTTGTCTTCTGGAATCCTCCCCCCCCATCTTTTATACCATAATTTTCCTTCTCTGAATGATAAATGATGTTAGAGCACAGCAGAGAAAAAAGCAAGGGGATTTTGAAAAGACTCATTTGTATGTTCCAAAGGAAGAAGGATAATTTTACAAGAAAATCTGCTCAAATAAGTTACTTATTTATGTAAAACAAAACAAAAAACAACAAACAAAA
Organism: Taxidea taxus jeffersonii; assembly: GCA_003697995.1. Lineage (NCBI taxonomy): Eukaryota > Metazoa > Chordata > Mammalia > Carnivora > Mustelidae > Taxidea > Taxidea taxus. The sequence continues at coordinate 75,209 of RCUC01121909.1, read as the reverse complement.
AAAACCCCCACAATACATTTAACTAAGAAAGTTAAAATGTAAAATGGAAAATGATTCTGTTCAGTCTTCTACCATTACCCTTTCAGTCTCCTATGGGAACAAACACCAAAGTCTTTCTAAGCATATACAGATTCTCAGACCATGGGTGCCTCAGCTCCTTAGACGTAATATTGGAATAATTGTTGTGTAAATCAATTGTTACTCCAAATATGTATTAAATGTCTATGAAGTATTGGAATTAAAACACTAGGGACATAGAGATAGCAAAAACGAATACCTCCTAACCCCTATAAGGGACAGAAAACAGACTTTTAATGACTAACTATACAAATAGTTACATACTTCTATCTGTATGCATTATGGAGAAAATCCACAGAATATTATGATAACATAGAAAAGGGGAGTTTAATTGATTCTGAGGATTTTCAAAAAATCCTCTTTGAGGAAGTAACATTTATTTATTTACTTATTTTTTTAAAATTTTATTTATTTGAGAGAGAGAGAGCCACAGACAGATAGTGAAAGAGAGCACAAGCAAGGAGGAGAGGGAGAAGCAGGATCCCTACTAGGCAGGGAGCCAGCCATGGACTCAATCCCAGCATTCTGGAATCATGACCTGAGCCAAGGCAGGCACCCCAAGGAAGTAATATTTAATTTAAGAACTGAAAGATGAGAAGATATGTTTTATATTCAGAGAGAAGCCGTGGGAGTGGTATCATCTGATACCATTTTATTTAGCAGTCAACTTTGTGGTCCACAGTCCTTAACTGGGATTAGCCGCTGGAACACATACTTGTGGCCACTCCTTCTAGCCTGGGATTCCTCATAATATGCTGTCTGGGTTTCATGGCTGAGGAAGGAGAGGGAGTTAATGCATGATAAAATCTACTTGTGAATCACTGAATTCCTAGAGATCTAAATGACATTACACATAAGTTAAAGTATATGGAAGTTGATTTATGAAAAAATACATATATGTGATAAATGTTCCATTTTTTTATAGAATATAAGATACAGAGGGGCACCTTGGTGGCTCAATCAGTTTAGCGACTGACTTGATTTCAGCTCAGGTCAAAATCTCAGGGTTGCGACGCTCAGCCTGTGTTAGGCTCTGCACTCAGTGAGGAGTCTGCTGGAGATTCTTTCCCCCTCCCTCTGCCCCTCCCTCTATTCACACACTCTCTCTCTCTGAAATAAAAAAATCTTTAAAAAATTAATTAAATTAAATCAAGAATTAAAATTTAGATTTTGCACCTATGATACCAAAATAGAGTTACAGCTTTTTTACAACTTGGCTAAAAGTGTTCAAGGTGGCGTCTGACCTATGATCTATGTTATAGGTTTGAACTATGATAGTTAATTGTTCTTTACTTTCTGCCCCTCTGAACAAAAAATTATTTGTGTTCTAAATGAATTGGCTCCATTCACATTAACCAATGTCACTTTCTTTTGGTTACTTCTATCTTGCCTCATTACTTATTCCTAGGTAAGCAAACATAATATTATGTCTACAACAAATATATTCAGCTGTCCTAACAGAGAGATTCCCAAGTGAAAACGGATGTAAACAGTGAAAGGGAAAACACCATCCAGTGTGGTTAGTGGTTGCAATACACGGGCTCTGAGGTTGTCTACCTGAGTTTGAAATCAAGTCTCACAAGTTACCATTTATGTGACTTGTTTACTTAACCTCTTTGAACCTTGGTTTCTGTTCTGTGACATAAGATTAATAAGGGTACCAAACAAATCATTTAAGTATAAAAGATGATAAAGCCTAAAAAAACACAGCCCAGTGCTTGGCATATTTTAAGCCCACAGAAAATATTAGCTCTTGTGCCATAATTTTACTAATGAGAAAAAATGTCACAGGCTTCTTTCTAAAGTAGGTGGGCACATGGGGAAATAGGGTATGGTGTGTGAGCCTTAGCACATGCTCCATTCTCAGGCATTGGATCCTCTGGCAGAATGGGCTTCAGGGAGACCTAGGAGAAGAGCTTAGCATCAGTGAGACTACAGCACAAGTGCACGTGACATTGTCCTATCTACCTCTGTGTGAGCTCTCAAGCTTCCCCAAGAATCTCACTGGGTTAGCTTCATTATCACTCATAGTGGCCTCTGCGTTTTCACCTAGCACTGTGTCTAGTTGGTTGAGCTTTGTTTGCTTTCCTCACACTGGCTCAAGACAGAATCATTTGTGCTTTAAAAGGAATGCTGGGTCTGGCAGGCTTCTAGAGTTTCATCAGTTCTCTCTGAAAATAGTCATGTTTGGGCAAAAAGAATACAGCTGGGTTCTTATCCATCTCAGGGAGAAGAGGAATGCCTCCCTCCAATGTCCTTGTCACTGCTGTTAGTCACTGGCCATTTAAAACTCACTTCCCTCTGTCATGAGGCTCTCATTGTTTAGCATTCCGTTCTGGTGACTGTTCAGTCCCAAGTTGACTGTATTAATTAGTTAGGGTTGTTCAGAGGAACAGAACTGACAGGATATATAGAAATAATATAAAAGATCTTTTGTGGAGATTGTGAGAGGGGGTTATGATTTATTATCTCAGGTGTGGAGGATGAGAAATCCTACAGTCTGTCATCAGCAAGCTGGAGGACCAGGAAAGCTGGTGGTATAATTCAGTCCAAGTCCGCAGGCCTGAGAACCAGGGGACCCAATGGTGTCAGCGCCCTGCCTGAGGCCAGGGGCCTGAAAGCCAGGGAGATGCTGGTGTAAATTCCAGAATCTGAACGCCAGAAATAAGGATCTTCACTGTCTGAGGGCAGGAGAAGATGGTGTGCCAGCTCAGAAAAGGAACAATAATTTACACTTTCATTGCCTTTTTTATTTTGGGGGGGACCTCAAAGGATTGGATAATGTCAGACCATTTTGGTAAAGATGGCTCTTCTTTACTCAAACTGATTTAATTGCTAATCTCTTCTGGATACACCCTCACAGACACACCCAGAAATACTGTTTTACCAGCTATCTGGGCATCTCTTAAGTTGTCAAGATGCCACATAAAATGAACCATCATGTTGACCAAATGCCTGTTATTCATATCATGCACTTATCTGTGGGACCCAAGATCAAACTGCTTCACATTCTTTTTTTTTTTAGCATCACTCAAATATAGATTCTTGGGTAAGTGGTGCTTTTTCTTATTCTCATATCATTGCCACTTTCTGTTTTTGTTTCTTGACCCATGTTCTCTCTTTAGTCCTCCTAAACTCCTTCTTCCCTGAGTCTATCAATTCCATTAGTAATGGACTCCAGATCCCAAAACTCTTCAAAAAGTATTTTGTGTATCTTGGATTTAAGTGAGATCTTGTTTTCCCTAGAAGACCTGCGTTAACCTTCTCTTCTTTCAAGCAGAGCTGCACATTCTCCCTTTCTTATCTCTCAGGGTGGAGGGGCAGCATGTGCATGCTCTGTGCTCTTCACTGTCACTTTTACACTTAGTCTTCTGTCTTCTTATTAAAATTTTATGCTCTTATACTGTTCATGCCAGTCAGCTATACAATCTCCATCTCTGTTAGGGCTAAAGAGCAACCCAGAAGCTATCTTTTTTAAATGATGTTTAATTCTCTGCTATAGGTACATGGCATTGCCTAGTTTCAAAACCCTTGGGATTTATGCTGTGAAATTCCTACTGGAACATTCCAGAAATTGCACGCATATTTTTGTTTTTTGTTTTTTTTCCTCCCCAAGTGATGGATCACATCACATCAAGATCTCTATTGAAATCTTATTTGACTTTCCAGTTAACAAGTTAGCTGAACTATCTTCTACCAAACTACCTATTTACAGAAATTACAGGCCTCTGGATAAGAGAAGACAATTTATTCACCAAGAATCTTAGCAGTGCCCTAACTCCCCTTTGAGCAACACAATGAGGGCTATATAGTATTTGTGCATACTAGAGGTTGCACTATAAAAGGGGAACACTGAAATTATGACACGTCTGCCTTCTTCCTCTGAGAGACTTTTGCTCTGGGATTTAAACACATCTTCTCCAGAGAGGAGGAGAAGGCTCTAGCTTTTTTTTTTTTCTCCACATTGGATTGGAATATAAACAAATAGCTCTAAAGTCTGTCTCTAGGGTTGCTATTCAGTCATCCTCTACTTTAGCCTGGACCATGCAGAAATGTGGAAATGGTAGTTTCACATGACTAGGGCCCAGGTTGTAGAACTGCTTTCATAGCAGCTTGGACTTGCTTCAGGGAAATTTTCTCCCTGGGATCCCACTCCTATTGGGCAGCTTCATCCCATCTATTAAAGGGGCACTATTCCCACCAGTGGAATATTCTGCCACAGACCCCAAAGAGCTATCTTCTTCGCTTTCTTCATACCAAAGTCCCCATAAGTGTGAGATGAAATAAATTTGTATGGGACATCCAGCATGACCCAGGTCACTGAGCCCCTCAAAACTTTACCAATGTATTGGGCCCTGATTCTTCATCAGGTCTATCTCCTTTCCCCTGTAGTTTATGCATTTCATCAAAACTTCTGACATATTTGTGACTTCTTGCTTATCTGGTTCCATTAACATGATATTACCCATAAAGTGTACTCGTGTGCTATTCTGTAAATGTTCAGACAGTCCAGATCACTTCCAAATATATTAAAAAAGATGGAAGGAGAGTTAATATAAGCCTGGGGCAAGACCATAAAAGTATACTTCTGTCTGACCCAAATCACTACAACTTTGTGTTTTATCTTCCTTAATAGGAATAGAAATGAAAACATTTGTTAGATCAGTGGCTACACACCATGTATCTGAGCCCATGTTAATTATCCATATCCTGCATAGCAAACAGAATTCATCTATTTGACTAGTGAATTAATGTGGAATATAATGAGGACCATTATTCCTGCATTCTCTGAGCCTTTAAAGGTGGCGGTAATCACTGCCATTATCTCCAAGATGCAATTTTTTTTTCATTTTATTTCTTTTCAGTGTTCCAGAATTCATTGTTTACGTACTACACCCAGTGCTCCATGCAATATTTGTTTTTGATTTGCCAGCTCGACTAGTGGGAGGAGGGTGGGATGCTTCCATGCGGCCTTCCCCACAACAGTATAATCTATGAATCAGGAGAAGGAACTTGTGTGGGAATTTTAAGAACAACCAAGTATATCCATACCGATGATCTATTCAGGGCCCGGTACCAGTGAATTAAACATTAGATATTTCTGGGAACCCAGTAAAATCTCTGTAAACTAGCTTGGGTAGTATGACATTTATAATATTCTTTATATTTCTGAGAATCAAATTAACTCAGACCCAGCACCTAACCTTCTTTGAAATATTTTTATATTCCCTTTTTCTCAATATTGTATGGTTACTTGAGTAAATATCTGTAAGTCTCTGAGGCCTATGAGGATCATTTTTATACATACTTGCCCAGTTTCATAGTTTTGCTGGGTTCTTTCTTCTGAGGACTTCAGTCAGTATATTTCAGTTCTATAAAATGGCTGAGGTCTGAAATCTGGGCAAGCATTTAAAATATTTTATTGGGCCTGGTGTCCTCAGTCTCCATTCTTGATTTCTTTTCATTATATGGATTAAGCAATACCCTTGTTGGTTACCCATTTAGGTTGCCCTTGGGGAAGCTATGTTTTATCAACCATTTCCATGGTACCCTATGATTCAGGTCCCCTGTTTGCCATACCAACCTTGCAGCTCATTAAGTTAATTGGGACAGCCTAATATTGAGTTTATTTTATTTCTGACAGTTAAATACCACCGCCTGGTCTCTATTATTCTGGTATTCTATAATTCCCAAATCTACTATTGAGTGCACTTATAATAGAATTTCCAATTGTTTTCTTCTATAGAGTAAAAGTCACACTGAGTTTTTAAAAAAATAATACTGGTGCCCTTCTCACTAGAGTGTAATTGATCATTTTGGTAGAAGTACCCTCCAACTCCAACCATGGAACATGGTCAGCTGGTAGATTTTTCTAACTCATTTATTTTTTTAAAGGATTTTATTTATTTATTTGACAGAGATCACAATTAGGTAGGGAGGCAAGCGGGGGGGGGGGGCAGGAACCAGGTTCCCTGCTCAGCAGGGGCTTTATCCCAGGACCCTGGGATCATGACCTGAGCTGAAGGCAGAGGCTTTAACCCACTGAGCCACCCAGGCACTCTTTTTCTAACTCATTTAGATATCCATCTAGCATGCTTGCTTTCACTATCTGCTACTGTAATTATTCCATTTCTATTTCACTACTGTGGGTCAATGCTCTTTCCAAACTTCTAAGTGTCAGCCTAGTTAGAATTAGAACCATCTCATTAGCATATTAAGAATCAGTATACTACTACCATCTACTGAGGTCCTTGCCACGTTCTTAGATCCTGTATTTTGAAGACTATCTCCATGTCAACAGCTCTTCATTATCCAACCTTCTGTTTCATCTGCATCCCCTCCTCCTTTCCCCACTCACAACTCTATGGTCCATACATAATTTCCATGGTCCTTCTGGTACATGTTAACTAAATCATGAAGCTTTTTTGGGATATAGCCCATTTCTTCTCTTCTAGTCCCATCACTTCAGTGGCCATGCTTTGCTGTAGCCTGCTGCTATGTCTTGATCTGGTGGCTGGACAGGGATGAGGGACTAGATCCTTACGGTGGACTGGGGTACAGTCTAGAGAGGCTGCTGCATTGTTTTTTGTTTTTTGTTTTTTTTATTAAAGATTTTTATTTATTTATTTGTCAGAGAGAGAGAGAGCAGAAGCGAGCACAGGCAGACAGAGTAGCAGGCAGAGGCGGAGGGAGAAGCAGGCTCCCTGCCGAGCAAGGAGCCCAATGTGGGACTAGATCCCAGGACGCTGGGATCATGACCTGAGCCGAAGGCAGCCGATCAACCAACTGAGCCACCCAGGCATCCCTGCATTGTTTTTAAGCAAGGGGAAATGTCCAAGTTTCCCCTTGCTTAAAAAGAGAGGGACAGAACCTTCCTGTAGACCCAGGATGTTAAAGGGGATTTGAGGCTTCAATATGGCCTTCTCCTGTCTCAGAGTCCCACTGCTATCCAAGCACAGTCGGATATATAGTTGACTTTATATAGTTGAGATTTCTAACTTCTTTGGAGACGTGCTACTGGCCTAGATCCCCTGCTTTTTCTGTCCTGGGCTACAAAGAATTACTTTATGCAGCCTAGGAGGATCTCTGAATTTCACATTTTGCTTTTGAGTTGTGAAATTACTCTCTGCCTTTTGGTGTCTTTCTCCAATGTATCAATTACAGTCACAAGAGCCACCAGATTCCATTGTCCTCATAATTAGTACTCCCACTGAACCTTCCAAAAGCCCAATTTGTTACATCAGCCTGTGCAGTCGCCATTTCATCCATTTCAACTGAAGGAAGTTTAATAATGATTAATTGCATCAAACTCATTCTCTCTTCTTGTTCGATTCCTTTCCTACTAGACAAAATTCAAACTGAGTTGCAAGGCCCTACTTCAGTATCCAGCAGAGCATACTTACTCTATTAAATATATAAATATTAGAATTTTTTGGACCTATGTGATGATTTTTCCCTATATTCAATCATTTGCTCCTTTTTCAATATTGCAAATAGAACAAAGCTAATTTTATTTTGTTTTCAAGATTTTTATTTATTTATTTGACAGAGAGAGAGAGAAAGCACACAAGGAAGGGGAGTGGCAAAGGGAGAGAAGCAGGCTCCCCGCTGAACAGGGAGCCCAATGCAGGACCCAATCCCAGACCCTGGGATCATGACCTGAGCCAAAGGCAGATGCTTAACAGACTGAGCCACCCAGGGGCCCAAACAAGGCTAATTTTAATAGCTTAGGTACTGGAACTTGGTTCTGTCTACTGGAAGGCTTCTGATTCACAATAAGACATAGATTATAACTGGTTACCACTGGTCTGAAACTGGCCGGGTCACCCCACCTGATGTGTTGAGGTCTGATCTAGAAGGTTCTGGGTCATAGCTGTTGCTCAAGTTTATTAGAAGCAGACACTAGAATTCTTGACAGAGACCCAGTCATAGTTCTAGGTTAATTTTAGAATCAACTGTGTCAAAATTAGTTGCATCAGCCATATTACTTATATGGAGAAGTTAGCCACATTTCCTATACACACAGGTACACATCCATTTCCTATTAAAATTCCATTGATTATGACTCACAATGGATACCAGCAAAATTCTAGTAATGCTGTCTTAACTCGTGGAACATAGTGGAATCAGTTTTCACAGCCTCCCTTATCTATATTCCAGAAACCTCTGCCTTTCATTCCCAGTGCAATTCCTTTCAAGGCAGTATGGCATGCTGTCACAGAGGGAATGCCATTCTTGCCAATTTGCATGCTTCAGGGTGAAGGTCAAGGGCTCCAAGTTTAATTGATTTCCTTCTTCGAAGAAAGAAAGGACAAGAAAGATGGAGCTTTGTGAAAAATCCCTGGTGTTTCCATGCATGTTATTTGGCAGTGTGCAAAACAGCAAGAATTTCATCTCCTCACAGACCTCCATGCTTGTTCCTGTCTTCTGTTCACTGCTAGTGTCTGGCCCTGAATCTAACATACCACTGAATGTACAAAGGAATCTGTTGTATTTTTCTGTCATTTGTGTTCTGGCTTGGGCCCCCTGATGTTGCTTCAGCTCACCAGTCAGCTGCTCGGACAATGAGAGCCTGTCTCTTCATCTTGCAATTTCCTGCTTTCCATTCTTTACTCCCATGATGCAACAAAAGGAATTCATTAGAAGAGTTAAGTGCTTGACTATTATCAGGGAGGGGAAAAACATATTCAGCTATTTTTGACCTTGGCGGTCTTTCACAAGCCACTGAAATCAGCTCTTTCTTCACCTCCAGTAATCACAAAGAATCACCCACGATTTCTATTGGTCACCTCATTATGCTACTGTAGAGTGGGCAGATTTGTGTTGTCTAAAGGTCAAGGGCAGATTATGTACTTCTTCAGAGAACTCCATGGGTTTCTTAGTTTATATTTATGTGCCACTCATATAGCAACTGCCTTCTTGATAGATTCTGAATGTTAAAGCAAAGAAGGCTGATAGATTATCATTAACTTTCTTGGAAAGCAAGTAAAACAAAACAAAACTAAAAACTTCTTTACTGCCTCCATCCAATACAGTCAGTAACAGGGTAACATCCTTTAATTTAAGAGAAGTCAGAAGCTCTAGTATCTGGTAATGCTTATAAGGAAACCCTAGATTGTTTCTTAGAAGTTATCAAACCAACATATTGTCTTATAGATGCATTATTGTATCAAAAAATTACCTTACCTTTTATCATACCATTAGGTTTTTAACTTTCTATAAAATGTAATAGAGTTGAGTGATTACATTTCACATCTAAGACTTTGTAAAGACACAAAAGAAAAACATATATAAATATTGAAGCCTACTGAGCTGAGTCTTCAAAATCTGAGTGTTTATTTATATAAATAAAATTGAATTCATTTTATAATGTTTCTCTCTGTGTACTACAAAAGAAGACTGAGCACACATTTCAGGTGTATTGCTGAACTAGGGAATAATCTGCCTATAACTGGTGAACAGATAATCTTAAAGGTATAACCATCAACTTTAATGATCATGAAAATTTAATTTAACTATCATACTCTTTTCTTTTTGGTTTAAGGAAACCTCTTTCGGCTTAGTGTCTACATGACCATCATTCTCCTTTTTTTTTTTTAAACTGATACAGAAGGGTTCTGTCTCAGTCATGCCTGTTCCATATGGCCTGCTGTGGTTGATTAGGTCATAGGTGAACACCTCATTTAACCAGTGGCCATCACATGATCCCCAAAATTTAGGAAGTTGAAATGAGAGCCACAGAGACTAGGAGCTTTTAATCGTTGAGTTTTATTAATGGTAATACCCTGAGGTCTATGAATTCCCACAGTGGCACAGTGGGAACCTGCTTTGATACCTGCTTCACCTGAGACCCAGTTAAGTTCTAGCTTAGCTTCTATGAGATGTGGCAGTACCTTCCTAAAAGTATATTTGTCTAATATAGCTCTAGCTGGTGTCTGTTACTTGCAACCAAATAAAACTCAAGCAATACATTAAGACTATGTTTATCATGTGTATACATTTGTTTTAACACTGTAAACATTAAAGTCCTTTTACATTTCTCCTGCCTATTAACAAATGTATGACAGATATTTTTCTCCAAAAATCTGTACTCAAATTAGAATGCTTACATTAACTAAAATGAAACAAAATTCCAAGCATATCCATATGAGAAAATCCACATTTAATACTACAGTTCACTGAAATAAAGTTGTTAACAGAATATGCCCTTCATCTAACTATACAGAAGGTATTAAATCTTAATCTAAGGAATTTAAATCAATTCTGTTGTTATATTTTTGGACAACTACATTCTTATCTCATTTCAGTACATTTTTAATACACCACATAAATGTTTTCATAATTCAATGTTCTATCCAATAACAGAGAAGAGATAGTTATTAAAGGATATTGTATTTTTTAAATTTAATTTTATTTTTTCAGGATATTGTAATAAAAATCAGCTCAGCATTTAAAGTATTGTTATGTGTCTAACATAGAGAGCTTTTTAACAATGTAGATTTACTAAAAATATTCATAATTATTTTTTAAATGCACAACCTCTTGCCATTTTACAAATGAGGAGCCATAGCTTCCAAAGGAAATTTTAATAGGTAATATCAAAATAGCATTTTACAAATGAGAAATCAAGTAAGTGATTCTTTACCTCAGTTGCTGCACACACAAAAAACTACTTATCAAAAAATTCATCTTATTCTTGTTGGATAAAGTGGCAGCTATTTTTGTCCTTTGTTCCCTTGTAAGATTGTCAACTTCTTCAGTCTTGACACAGTTCTTCCTAAATGGATATATTCAGTCTTGTGCTCATCATGGGTGCTCCACAAATATTGTTGGATAAAAACTTACCTCTCTGGGAGGCTAACGAAGAACAGATGCAGGCAAAAACAAGACAGTGCAGGTAGGGGGGAACATAGAAGCTAAAAGATGTTAGTGTGAGCAGAGGGAATAAAAGGGAATAAAATAAATAAAATAGGGAATAAATAAATAGAATAGTATATTTATTATATATAAAAATAATAAATATATATTTATATATAAATTATATATATATTATATATATAAATAATAAATAAATAAATAAATAAGGGAATAAAATACTAGTTGTCAGCTTATATGGAGTTCATGGATATAACTGAACAGCTGATAAGTAGGAAAGAAGGGATAACCTGCAATCTTCTTCCTTTCTTTAGCTGTGTGTTACAGCTGTGATTCTTGCAGAAATAAAATGTGTTTCCAATTCATTCATAAGGAACATCAATTCAGTAGGTCTTTATAACCTTAGAAGCAGCTACATAGAACGCTTGAGTTTTAGGAAGTATGACAGTGTAGACCCACTATTCTTCAGGTTTAATTAGCAGAGTGTGTCTTTTTGGTCTAGTTCGTTTTGACATAGGTTTACAATGGATTAAACTTCAAATTCTGATAATTCTGTAGCAAAAAATACAGCTCTTGGTTATACTTTTTTACATTTTATACAATTTCTCCAATGACTCTGATACCTATAGCTTGTTGATTAAAGTCTTTTTTTTTTTTTCTCTCTGCCCTGTCTTTTACTTTTCTGATGTGTTTTGTTTTGTTTTGTTTTTTCCTGTTCACCTACTGGCTAGTTAGGGAGGAGGAACAAGGATCCTGGGAAAAAAGAACCAGGCAATATATTTTTCAAAGGTAATTTGCCCATAATTAGAGAATATGTGAAGAATTACTTAGTAATTGGGACCTGCCAGTCAGCTTACCCAGTTATACAAAACAATGATTATTGCTCACTGGAGAATCAGCATGATGTCACAGGCATAGTTGTTATTTTTCTGACTAAAAAGTGTTTGATTTGAATTGTAATATGAAACTTTTACTTTGTTATCTATCACTGAATATTTTGTCAGGAAGTGAACTTTTATTTTTTTACTTTTTTAAAGATTTTATTTACTTACTTAAGATGGCACACAAGCAGAGTGAAGGGCAGAGGGAGAAGCAGACTCCCTGCTGAGTGGGGAGCCCCATGCGAGCTCTAAATCAGGACCCTGGGACTATGACCTGAGCTAAAGGCAGCTGCTTAACCAACTGAGCCACCCAGGTGACCAAGGAAGTGCACTTTTATTTATTTATTTATTTTTATTTTTTATTTTTTTATTTATTTGTCAGAGAGAGAGAGAGAGAGAGAATGAGCACAGGCAGACAGAGAGGCAGGCAGAGGCAGAGGGAGAAGCAGGCTCCCTGCCGAGCAAGGGGGTGGATTTTTAAAAATTAATGTTGATTACTCACTCTAGTATATTTTGAAGGTTAATTGCTAAAAAATTGTGCCTTTTAGGCGTCCCTTAAAATATTTTTTTAAAAGCTACTTTTCAGTAAGTTTGACTTTTTTTTCTTTTTGTCTCACTCTTGTGTCTTTTTGTTTTTTTTTAAGATTTTATTTATTTATTTGACAGACAGAGAGAGAGAGAGAGAGCACGCACAGGCAGACAGAGAGGCAGGCAGAGGCAGAGGGAGAAGCAGGCTCCCTGCCGAGCAAGGAGCCCGATGTGGGACTCGATCCCAAGACGCTGGGATCATGACCTGAGCCAAAGGCAGCCGCTTAACCAACTGAGCCACCCAGGCGTCCCAGAAGTGCACTTTTAAATCATCATTTCCCTAAGTGTTTTCCTTAAAATACTAGAGCTAGACAATGTTCCCTAGATAAAGAAATTTCCCTGGGTACATGAGTTTTTGAAGCACTGTCCTTTATATTGCACTCTGGTGATGAACAGGGCTAAATAAGATGTTGATGGTTCTGAAAAATATTGCAGTTATAGAAATTTAGTTTGTCCAACAAATTCCTTTATATCTATTTAACTCCCCCAGGAACTATTATTTTATGGAATACATTTTGTGAAAATAAGTTTATAGTAGGTGATTCTGAGATGCATCTAGTAATTATGTGCAATATTATTATTCTTTAATTTCTTAACCTCTCCTGAGTCACACCCACTTTAGAAGTAGATGAAGGTCATAACTATTTTTATCCAGGAAAAGTCACACAGGCATATGTATATTAAATTTTATATAAAGTTCAAAATTTTGCATATATTTAAGGTTGATAGTTAAAATTTATCACTGGTGCTATGTTAAGGAATTCAACCTCTTGGTTCACTCACAAATGAAGCTTCCCTTTTGGAACTGCTACTGTGAAGCATAGTCAGCTCTTGGTAACTTAAGTTTTGCAGTTCTACCCCTGTCTTTCACATAATGTAGTATGTGCCTTTCACCTTTGTTGTTGCCCTTCTGAATCACCTGCCAGTGGAAAAATAGAGACATTATCAGAGAACCAAGAACAAGAAAGCCAAGGATGATTCCCCCTCTTGCATATATTCTGAAATACATTATTTAGAAACCAAAATTTTTAATGTATTTCTTTAGTGGATCAAGTTTAAGGATATATTAGAGTTTCCTTACTGCATTTATATTATTGATCCTCACAAGCATAATATTGAGACAGTTCAACAGCTTGTAAGACATATCTGAGCTCTGTTGCAGCCAAAAGTACAAAGTGTGTGCTATATTTGGTTAGTGTACATTCTATTTCAAATGTATGTCTAAGGATGGAGGACTTATAGTTTTCTATCATTTTTCTTTTTCCTCCACATAAGTTAGTATGGTGTAAGTAAACAAAAAGATTTTACTTTGCAATTTAAATTTGTTTATGTATCTCTTACTGAATCAAAAGGCTTTCTGGAAATTATCTAGTTCTCTTCAACAGAATGTACAGAAAGGTATTTCTACACTGATAACAAAGTTGGAATCTATTTAAAATATTCTTCTTTCATTTCTTTTGCCCTAAGCTCTTATTGCTTAAGGTGTCCATCCCTTTTTAAATAATATTCATGATAGCAATATAAAGAATTACTACATTTTAAATTCAAACAGATGTATTTATTTAGAATGCATATTTGATTAATATTCATGATACTTTAACTATATTACATCTTACTCTTACAATTTTGACTTTTATAACAGTGAAGATGAGAAAATGGAAATGAAATACGAGGTATTAAGAGTACTTCAACTGCACTAGAGTTTATTTAATCTTTACAACAAAGTATGTAAGTTCCATTATTTCCAATTTACATGTTATTTTCAGAGGGACTAAGATATTTCCTAGGATGACATAGGTAAAATAAGATATTTCCTAGGATGACATAGGTAGAATGTGGTAGAAGTAAGATATGAACCCAAGGATTCTGATTTAAAAATAGTAAGTTTTCATTTTTTTAAAACAATTTCAAAAGAAGTGGCAGAATAAGTATTTGGGATGAGGTTGTCAAAATACATAAGAATTTGCCTTTAGAGAAGCATATTCACAAGGTTAAAAGTATAGTAACTGAGTATGACTTTGCACAGTAACTGGGAATGAGTTTCTTCTTTTTTTACTTTGGTATCTCTGACCTCTGTTTTTGCATGCTTATTTTGTCTGTCCGAGGATCTAGATTGATGGCATATCATATAGAAAAATACATAATTTATAATGTCTCACACACATGCGCACACACACACACACACATACACACACACACACACTATTTGATATCTTTTCTAGTCTATCCATTACCTAACCTCAATTGTCAAAGGCCTTAAGTGGCTGGCCTAGTTTAGAATCTTCTCTCTTGTATATTTGCTGAGTTCACACCTGCTGCTATTCCATCTGCTACAATTTTAGATCACTAAGACCTTCTTGAAATATGTGGAAAATGTCAAACATACTCCCAAAAAAGTGCTGTCTTCTTTTAAGCTGATGGTGTCCTGAAATGACTGAGTTTTTCTTTTCCTAAAGATAAGCACTCACCTTCTTTTTCCCCAATGACCTACAGTCCCTTTATTTAAAGGATCAAGACACTAGGTCATGGTTTAAAGGACAGAGAAATAGCATTTCGAAAGTAAATTGTCATTCTACTTGATGGTAGGCCATTGAAAGGTTATCTGTGCTATACTTACATTAATTGCATATCTGAATGATATAACACATTTTAATTATGTTTCCATATTTAATGAATGTACAAATGGGTTTCTTTCTATCTCAATATTAATATATCTCAATCTTAATATATTAGGACAAGATATTTTATATTATAAATAACATCTAATAGCTGAATCATTCATTCAAATATTTACTTTATGCAAGATTCTACCTGGAACTGTACAATAAAGGCCCAAAATGTGTTCAGTAAGTAACTTGATAAGATTTTAGTTACATGAGTATATGGGTCATTCTTTACTTAAATAATAAGTTCTTATTTTTGCATTTAAAATTCAGACATGGGATTTTATGTTTCTTGTACACTTACATGTCAATTTATTATACCTTTCTTAAATTACTTAAAAATTGTGTTTTTTCCCCACAAGCAATAAAGAAGGTGTGGGGACAGGAGTGAATACAGTGGCTCAAAGGAGCTGGAAATAGTGTATATCCTGATTCTGTTGTACAAAAGAATTATCACCATTTGGGAGTATTATTATGCTTCTAGTGTATGTTGGATTTTAGTGTTAACATTTTTTTATTTCTTCTAGAAATTATGTATAAGAATATTGCTATGAATTAGGATAGAATTCACCTATAATAGTTTTGCTGCAATATTTCATTGGTTGAAAGTTTGTTTTAATTCTATCTGAAGTGGCAAGACCATGCAATCTCGGGTGTTTCCTTCTTTATAAAACAAAAGCATTGGACAGTTACAAAATTAGATGATTTTCTGACCCTCAGCCAGTCTATAACTTTGTGGTCACAGTAGGGCAGGGCTTCTCTACCACTGGGAAGAAACGTGGCATTAATCTTCTGGAAAAGTTGTCAGCACTAACTGATTGATTCCAATGTACAGAATGATAGAGATTGATTTTTCTTCCTACATCCGTGTTGGATCCTAAATCTTGACCTGGACTCGTTTCTAATTGTTTGTAACTTTTAACAATCTGGACTGTTTTGAACAATTCTCTCTTTGCTGTCACTTGGGGAATTTTACTACAGTAAACTCACTCACAACTCCTGTCTGAACTTAACAAGATGAAGGCATCCACCAAAAAGGAGACTGACTAGATAACTACAGGAAGCATAAATGTGGTCAAGATTCCACCCAGGAATTTCAACTTTTCAAATGTGTGCTTCGAGGATTTTCAGAAAGCACAATACTACTTAATTTGCTCCCTGGAATTTATAGTTGGTGGCTTTGATTCTTCCCTTCAAGAAAACAAGACAAAAAATTAACTAAAGAATGTATTGCATCTTAGAGATCACGAGGCCCAAATACATGGTAAAATGACGTTTTTCATATTTCTGATTTACCTTGGCCTAAGATAGGTATGAAATCAGTATAAGATTATCAACACCAATTCTTAAAAATTTTTAATTTCTCTAAGTATCAAAAGCATGGTAACAACTCCGCTATTTTGCCAACTGCTTCTAAGTCAAGGCTGACATTTTGGGCTACCTAACTGATAAAGCATTTTAAATAGAGCTTATTGTTAATCTGTGCAAAACTCTGGTCTTTTGGTCTGTGCCCTGATCCTGGCATTGCCAATGTACTGAAAGCTCTGGAATTTTATTATTTATTTCTGGCTTGGAATGGAGGGAGTGCTGCTACCCTGCTGTCAGACTTCCCTTTTGCTGCCTGGACAAATAGTATTTGTTCTTGTATTCTTAGCACTGCATCTCACCTGAATGCTCCTGGATTCTTGTTGGATCCTTAATGCACTGTCATTTGTTGTATAGTGCCCTCCCTATTGCCTCTATCTCTAGACTCCCAGCATTTCATTCTTCCTATAGAGGAGTAAATTTTAAAATGTTGTTCCTCCCAAAGGTGTCTTACACTACAAATATCTTAGCCTGTTCTACCTGAATTTTATAAGATACCTTCCCAGTTTGTACAGATCACCTCACAGGGCCTTTGCCTTGAAGAAAAGTAATGCTTTTAATTCTGTCAGTGAGTAGGCAGTGCTCGGGAGTTTGGCTCACTGCTTTTAGAAACCAAGAAGGGATGATAAACTGGAACATCTGTCCCCGTCTGTTCTGCCCATAATGTGGGCCTGCACTGAAGGGGAAGACAGTATGGTTTGCCCAGTCACCCATCCTTTGGATGGCCTGGGACTTTAACTCTTTTGTTCTCAGCAATGATCCTGGTTACAAATATGCCTCTGACTATAAGGAGCTGTGATTTGGAAGCATTTCATTTTTTGACATTTTTTAAAAAATAACAACAAAAAAACAGTTGTTTGGTGAGAAATTTCTACTGGATATAAAAGCAGAAAAAAATTGAAAGGGCTTTTCTACACCTCTGCAAAGTAATAATAACCACCACCACCATCAACAAAATACCTTCTTCCTGCAGACATTGAAAATTATATAATCTTTGTGTTTCCCATTCTGACATTGCTATCAAGAAACTTAGATCTCAATGTTGAGTTTAAATACATTATTCTACACCATATTCTCAGTAGACTTATTTCTCCACTATCTATAAATAACTTGTCACTTAAAAAAATATCAGGGGGCACCTGGGTGGCTTAGTCAGTTGAGCATCCAACTCTTGGTTTCAACTCAGGTCATGATTTCAGGGCCGTGGTATCAAGCCCTGCATCAGGATCCATGCTCACTGGGGAGTCTACTTGAGATTCTTTCTCCTTCTGACACTCTCCCACTTGTACACACGCACACACTCTCTCTCTCTCTCTCTCAAATAAATAAGTCTTTAAAAAATTTCAGGTTTATTTTACAATTTGGTTTGATGTATTTTTTGTTTATTGGTCTGGTGATTTGCTTGTTTGTTTTATTATAATTCTTGTCTTAATTTTTTGGAGGTAAATTTGACATAAATGATAAATGCATTCAGAGTCAGGAACATTATACAGATAGTAAATGTTAAAAATCAAAACATCAACACCTTCATATTAAATGTATTCCACAGTTAAATGTACAAGATTATAGATTGGTCTGTCTTAAACTGGTGATGGGTGTGTGTGGGAGTAGGGATGGGAAGGCTTGTCAGTAAAGAAACTGCTCAAGGAATTCAAGTCAATTACAAACTGTCAGTATGAGTCATCATCTATAAAAAGGTGTCTTTTATGTGAAAATCCTTTTTATTCCAGAAAGAATTACTTTGAGCAAACTGTTTCTAGTGCATCCAGGGATTGTTGGCATGAAAATGATGACTAAAAGATATGTCTAATGACCTGGAACTCAGTCTGATAGTGAAAAACCCAACAGAGTTTAGCATTTGAACATCTACTCTCACCATGGGCAGTAACAAAACAGCCAGATCAAAACACCTTAATTCTGATTTGCAGAGATGTTCTTAAACATAACTTCGAATTGTACCAAACTTCCTATCAGAATCACACCAAGTATCCACAGTATTTCATCTGTAAACATTGCTATGATAACTAGAGCTTGGAATCATTTATTAATAATACATAATTTACAATTGCTTTAAATGATGTACTTGCCTCTGGTTCAGATAAAGTTTTAAAAATTATAGAAAAGGTCTTTCTCTCAGCTTTACATGTTTGTTCATAATTGTCAGGCAAATAGCCAAGCTCAAAGCTTGGTATAAGCCACCCTTGGTATAAGGGTGCCCATGGCTTATTGCTGGGGAAGTTTGCCAAGAAGACTTTCCAGATTTCTCATCATTCAACATGGCACTTCATCTTCAACAGCAGGAGTGAATCTTATTGAATTACAAATGCTGGCAGCACCTCAAGACTTGCCTTAACCATTTCCATAGAGATTAGGGAGAGGTCTCATACGACAAATAATATGTCCCAGAGGCTCATCTGTGTGGATTTAATCTTTGACTATTTCTACCACAAGAGTTTATCTTTTTTAGGAATTACAGCATTGAATAATAATTTTCTGTTACTCTAATTTAGTTCCCTAGACTGTGTCAAACAGTACAAAAGGTAAAAAGGCAAGTGTGCATTGTCCCACTGATTGATGTTCAGTGTGTGCTACAGAGGATGATGTGACCATACAGAACCATGGCAAGCATCTTACAAGATCACTTGCTCTTTTGCAGCAAAGACTTCCAAGGACTCAATGAAGACATAAAGAGAAAAAATACTTTTCCTGGAACCATTGTAATTTCTGGTACTTCTGAGGCTTCTAGTGTAATGCAGAAGTTGTTAGACAAAATGTTGCTTTCTTTTTGGGTCAAAAATGAGACTACCAAATGGCAGGACTTTTGGCAAAAGATATTAGGGAATGGATGAGATTTAAGAAATGGGTGGATTCAGGTGACTTTTTGTCCCCCTGGTGGTTGATGATAACCTGTTTTGGGCCAATGAGTTTAATTTTTATATGTGCATCTCCTTTTTTCTAGTGATCAGAACCAAAATCAGTGAACATATTGTACAAATAGCAAAAATATCTCACTTTGATATGAAGATAATGTGGCTTGATGAGTATAGCTGAATCTAAAGATAGATGTGTTCTTTAAAGCTAGGATTTATAGGGACGCCTGGGTGGCTCAGTTGGTTAAGCGGCCGCCTTCGGCTCAGGTCATGATCCCAGCGTCCTGGGATCGAGTCCCACATCGGGCTCCTTGCTCAACAGGGAGCCTGCTTCTCCCTCTGCCTGCCACTCTGTCTGCCTGTGCTCACTCCTGTGCTCTCTCTCTATCTGACAAATAAATAAATAAATAAATAAATAAATAAAAAATCTTAAAAAAAAAAGCTAGTATTTATAGATTTGGTGCATATTCACCTCTTATTAAGTTATGCTTTCCCAATTTATTTTGGTGCCAGTTGATAATCTACTAATATCAATACTGGTTATTAAACCATTAAAATATTCCTGTAAGTATTAGTTAATAACCTCTATTCAAGTTTCCAAAGCATTTCTACCATCATCCTAATCTTTATTACTATGATATATATGTGTGTATTTGAGTTATAATTAACAAATAACATATTAGTTTCAGGGGTACAACATGATTTAATATTTGCATATATTGCAAAATGATCACAATCAGTCTAGTTAACATCCATTACTGTAGACAGTTACAGATTTTTTTTCTTGTGAAAGTAAAAACTTTCAAATATACAATATTGCTAACTATAGTCACCATGCTATACATTACATCCCCATGACTTATTCATTTTATAACTGGAAGTTTGTATTTCTTTACTCCTTTCACCCATTTTATACCCTCCCCTTCTGTTCACCTCTGGCAACCATGTAATTATTTTCTGTTATCTATAAATTCCACAGCTATTTTTTTTAAAGATTTTATTTATTTATTTGTTAGAGAGAGAGAGCGAGCACAGGCAGACAGAGTGGCAGGCAGAGGCAGAGGCAGAGGGAGAAGCAGGTTCCCTGCCAAGCAAGGAGCCCGATGTGGGACTCGATCCCAGGACATTGGGATCATGACCTGAGCTGAAGGCAGCTACTTAACCAACTGAGCCACCCAGGCATCCCTCCACAGCTATCTTAGATTGTACATATAAGTGAGACGATACACTCTCTTCATCTGTCTGAGTTATTTCACTTAGCGTAATGCCCTCAAGTTCCATCCAAGTTGTCTCAAATGGTAAGATTTCCTTCTTTTTTATGGTTGAATAATATTCCATTATATAGACACATGGCGTCACATTTTCTTTATCCATTCATCCATTGATGGACATTTAAGTTGCTTCGATACTTGGCTATTCTAAATAGTGCTGCAATGAACATGGAATGCATATATCTTTTCAAGATAGTGTTTTTATTTCCTTCAGATAAATACCTAAAGTGGAATTGCTGGATCATATGATAGTTCTATTTTTAATTTTTTAAGGAAGCCTGTTTTCCATAGTGACCCCACCAACAGTGCACAAAGATATTTTTTTCTCCACTTCTTCTCCAGTGTTTGTTATCTCTTATATTTTTGATAATAGCCACTGTAACAGGTGTGAGGTGATCTCATTGTGACTGATTTCGTGATTATTAGTGATGTTGAACACCTTTTCAACTACATGCTGGCCATCTGTTTGACTTCTTTGGAAAAATGTCTATCCAGAACCTTGGCCCAGTTTTAAATCACGTTAGTTTTTTTGTTTGTTTTTGAGTTGTGTGAGTTCTTTACATATTTTGGATCTTAACACTTTATCAGATATAGAGTTTGCAAATATTTTCTTCCATTCATCATGTTGCCTTTTCATTTTGTTAACGGTGTTCTTTGCTGTGCAGAAACATTTTAGTTTTATATAGTCCCACTTGCTTATCTTTGCATATGTTGTTTTGGGTTTGGTGTCAGATCCAAAAAAAAAAAAAAAAATCATCAGCAAGATTGATGTCAAAGGTCTTACCACCTACATTTCCTTCTAGAAGCTTTATGGTTTCAAGTCTTACATGTAAGTCTTTAATCCATTTTTTAGTTTATTTTTATGTATAGTGTAAAGTAGGGGTTCACTTTCATTCTTTTGAATGTGGCTGTCCAGTTTTCCTAATATCATTTATTGAAAAGACTGTTCTTTACCCATTTCATATTCTTGGCTCCTTTATTGTAAATTAGTTGACCACATAAGCATGGGTTTATTTCTGGGCTCTCTATTCTGTTCCCTTGACCTATGTTATTTTAATGAAATATCATACTGGTTTGCTTACTATAGCTTTGAAATATAGTTTGAAATCATAAAGTTTGATGCCTCCAGCTTTGTTCTTACTTGAGATTGCTTTGGTTATTAATACTTTTATTAAGAGAATATACAAATGAATATATCTGAACATTTTAAATATTTCTTATTGGCCTTTAAAAATACAGTGTACTCCTCTGCTTGAATGGCAAGATAGATTTATAGGCTTAATCCTTGGTCAGGCAGAAATCCAGATGAAAAAATTTGCATCTTTAGTATACTTTCTAAAGGGCAATCAGATAATGGCTATGTTTTATGTAATTAAGAGTTCACTGTAGTGGCTTTCACTTCCTATGGCTGTCTGGGAGGGACAGGGTTCCCTGGTCCTGTATAATGTAATTTAAACTTACAGCATTTTTACTGTGTATAATATGGTGTCCTCTGTGCCAGTTTTGTACCTTATAATAGAAGCAGATTGCCTCCGATCGCTGTGTTCTTATTATCAAAATTAAGTTTACTTGCATACGGAACAACCACAAGAAATTTGATTCTGTAAAGAATCCTCTTTAGCTGTGGCCTGGCAGTATATAAATGGTGCTTTATTTAACAGAATACCTGTGGAGGAAATAAAGCACACTTAATGTAAAAATAAAAAAAAAATAAAAATACAGTGTACTCTACTACTACCACTGCTACCAGTACCACTACTACTAATAGCATCACTGATTCATTGATCCCTTAGTAAGGACTATGCCTAGACCAAAGTATTTTACTTATATTAACTTATTTAATCCATATGACAATGCTATGAGGCACTATTATTATCATCTATATTTTTACAGACAAGAAAATAGAGGCACTGAGAGATTAAGTAATTTGCTCAAAGTAAAAAAGGAAGTGATATAACTGAGTGAGCCTACATAGTCTAGTTTTAAAGCCAATATTCTTAACTACTACTCTTGCCAGGCTGATTAGGCAAACACCCTTGACTATTTTAGGTAAAGAGTATTGTATTCTTTTCTAAGATAAACACATAGACTTGCTACTATTATTTGTTTAGATTTAACTTTACTGGAGTCAAGCTTAGCTTTGACATTTGCAGACATGGCTTAGCTTTCATCTCACTGCAAGATATAGGGCAACCTAGTATTTAGTTTACCTACAAAAGGCAGTTAGGAAGCCCTAGAGGAACCTAATTAAAACGCAGCACATTTCCAAGGCACCATATCTTGCTGTGTTGCCATAGAAACAGTGGAAATTTCTGGTCATTGACCTTTAAGGGAAATTGAGGATATGTTTTCATAAGGTTCATAAGAAAAGCTACCCCAATATATTAACTTATAGTGGCAGGACAACTTTGGAAATCCCCTATGCAATCCTACCTGACTTTAGAAGTACATTATATCAGCAAAACTCATTAGAGGCTCAAACTTGGGCTTTTTTGAAGAAACATTTTTTTTTAACTACTTCCAATAAACCATCTGTGCTATTGGATTTAAAATAATCAAAGATAGTGCTCTAGCAACAAGGAAACATCAAAGGAAATCTTAGATAATTATACAAGAAACATAAGAACCATGAAATAGTATTACATCTATTCTATTGCTTTTGGATTCTTTAAATTTAGGTTTAACCAAATAATAAAATGTAGCTTTGCTATATCAAAAAGATACACTTAGAAAACAAAAGTTTATTCTAAAATATTATGTTAATACTACTTAAAAATACAAATTCTTAATTCTTCCCCTTTCTGATTTTTTCATATGTAAATTCAGGCATTAAATTACTAAATATGTATAGCTGAAAATCCTACTTATATGATATATATTTATATATACTTTGTGTGTGTATATATATGTATGTATATATAAATATATATATGCCATTTGACAGAAGGCAAGTGTCCATGATTCAACAGAAAAAAAATGATAAAATTTTCTTACTGTAGACTGCTTTTACTATATTAACATTTTTATTTTCCACTAAAAATAAATAGCTTAGTTCTATTGTCAGGCTATGCATAGTTTAATATAAGGAAATGTCAGGGGAATCAGAGCTGGCTAATTTCTCCTAGAATTAGAAATATATCTCCATATATATGAGTATCACTTATTCTAGACATAGACATCTGAAAAAAAAAAAAGAAGTATTCTAATAATTATATGTGGAAAAAGTAGGCTACTACACTATTTCCTAAACTTCTGCAAAGTTCTCTTACATAGCTATATGTCCTCACTTTGAGAGACAGTAGGGGCTAGCGGGGAACACTGACTCTGGCTGTATATTAATTGGGACTCCTGGCTCTGCCACTTACTAGCCATGTGGCTATAAGAAAGTTACTTAGTCCACACGAACCTCAATTTGTTCAAGTATAAAATGAGGATAATAATGGAACTTCTTAAGGTTGTTTTGAGAATTAAATGAGCTAATATTGTTAAGTCACATACCTATATTTGACACAGTAATAAAAAATATATTTTATCTTTCAATGTCAGGGACAGAGCTCACAAGGAAATGCCATCCCTATTGCACTCCTGCTCAAGACAAAAAGAATACAGTGAGATGACTGAACTCAGATAAAAACAGGATTGTCAGTACAATGGAAGAGGAGTCTATAGAGTTTGCAGTTAGAAAAACGTTTTGTTTTTTTTTTCCCTCAGTATGGATATAGACAGCACTATCTCTGAGAATTAATGGTTGTCCTAGAGGGGTATGTGTGTATGCGTGTGTGTGTGTGTGTGTGTGTGTGTGTGTGTGTGTGTGTGAATGTGTGTTTAATCCAATAGTTGCCTACTGCATAAGCAAGAAAGATGAGTAAACATCTTGCTCCTCGCCTAGGGGAGAGATTTTGAAAATCTAGCTTATAAGACCAAACCACATATTAGATTGCTATGTTGCCATTTGGGTGCCAAAGACCACCATGACTTGTTTTATTAAAGCCCCCATGGAGTCATATGAAGCTGAATAACTCAAACTTGAGGGAATGATATCTGCAAGTAAACCTAGATCCAGACTGATACTCAGGCTACCTGTCAGGTGGATGCCTCAGCAGCATGGATATGGGATAACTTCCTGAAAAGGAGTGTGTGTCTTACACAACTTTTTGTTTAAGTGCTTGGCACAAGACAACCACCGCTGATGTGTATTAGTACTAGAGTAGTTTTTGAACAAGGATATTTTAATTTTCCAAGTTGTTTTCCTAACTAGGAATGCTCATTAATGTACTGAAATAAAACAAGAAACTTACCACTTCTTTCCAGTTTAAGACTACACAGACAGTTTAACACTCATCGTGGTCCTTTCCAATTAGACAAAAAAGAAAGTTTCTATGGTGATCATGCCTATAGTCATTGCAGTCATTCCTTTTTCTTTCCTTGCCAATGCCCAATATACATCAAATTACTCACAATTGCATACAAACTGCCTAGCACCTCTGAATCTTCTTAAAATTATACTTTCTTCTGGTGACTTTAAAAAGTAACTGCTATTTTTCTCCTGAATAGTTAAAAAGATAAGTAATTTTTCAATTAATTTATATAGGGTTTCCATAGTCAAATTTACTGTCAGCACCCATGGAGAGTTAGCGAATATTTCCTAAGTAGAAAACCATCCTAAAATAGTATCCTGAGATTCATATATTCAGAATTTAAAATAATTCATGAGTTTTTATAAATCTAAAGAATCAAGATTTTTTCCATTAATTATATTACCTATGCTGTACTTTTCATCTCCATGACTTATTTATTTATAACTCAAAGTTCATACCTCATAATCTCTTTTATCTGTTTCACCCTTTCCCTTTCCGATCTCCCCTCTGGCAACCACCAGTTTGTTTTCTTTATTTATGAGTCCATATTTTTGTTGTTTCTTCGTTTGCTTGTTTTTGTTTTTAGATTCCACATATAAGTAAAAGCAGATGGTATTTGTCTTTCTCTTATGTCACTTAGTATAATACCCTCTAGATCCATCCATGTTGACACAAATGGCAAGATCTCATCCTTTTTTATACCTGAGTAATATTCCACACACCACATTTTCTTTATTGATTCATCTATCAAAGGATACTTGGAATGCTTCCAGATTTTGGCCATTGTAAATAATGCTGTAATAAACATAGAGGTGCATATATCTTTTTAAATTGGTAGGTTTTTTCCCCTTTTGGATAAATATGCAGTAGTAGAATTACTAAATTATATGGTATTTCTATTTTTAATTTAAAAAAAAAAAACTCCATATTGTTTTCCAGACTGGCTGAACTAATTTTCATTCTCACCAACTGTGCACAAGATTCCTTTTTCTTTACATCCTCACCAACACTTTTTTTATTTCTTGTCTTTTTGATTCTAGCCATTCTGACAGGTGTCAGATAACATCTCTTTGTGATTTTTGATTTACATTTCCTTGATGATGAGTGATATTGAGCATCTTTTCATGGGTCTGTTGGCCATCTATATGTCTTCTTTGGAAAATATCTATTCAGGTCCTCTGCCCATTTTTTGATTGCACTTTTTTTTTGTATAAGTTCTTTATATATTTTGGAGATTAGCTCCCTTATCAGATATATTATTTGCAAATATCTTCTCCCATTCAGTAGGCTGCCTTTTATTTTGTTGATAACTTCCTTTACTGTGCAAAAGCTTTTTATTCTGGTGTAGTCTCAACAGTTTATTTTTGCTTTGTTGCCCTTGCAGAGGAAAGTAGTCCAAAAATATATTGCTAAGACCAGTGTCAAATAAATTACTACCTATTTTTACTTCTAGAAGTCTTATGGTTTCAGGTCTTACATTCCAGTTTTAGTCCATTTTGAATTTCTCTTTGTATATGTTATAAGATAGTGGTCCAGTTTTCTCAACACTATTTTTTAAAGAGACAGTTTTTCCCCCATTATATATTCTTGTCTCCTTTCGCATAGATTGACTATATAAGCAAGGGTTTATTTGTGGGGTGTCTATTCTAGTCCATTGATCTGTTTGTCTGTTTTTGTGCTATACAATGTTATTGTTATTATAGTTTTGTAATATAGTTTGAAATCAAAGAGCATTATTCTTTCAGCTTTCTTTTTTTTTTTTTTTTAAAGATTTTATTTATTTATTTGTCAGAGAGAGAGAGAGAGCGAGAGCAAGCACAGGCAGACAGAGTGGCAGGCAGAGGCAGAGGGAGAAGCAGGCTCCTGAATGCAAGGAGCCCGATGTGGGACTCGATCCCAGGACGCTGAGATCATGACCTGAGCCAAAGGCAGCCGCTTAACCGAGCCACCCAGGCATCCCTCAGCTTTCTTCTTATTTCTCAAGATTGCTTTGACTATTCAGAATTATGTGTTCCATAAACGTCTAAGTCTTCTTTGTTCCAGTTCTGTGAAATGCCACTGGCATTTTGATGGGAATTGTATTGAATTTATAGAGGGCTTTGGGTAGTATGGATATTTTAACGATATTAGTTTTTCTTTTTTTTTTTTTAAGATTTTATTTATTCATTTGACAGATGGAGATCACAAGTAGGCAGAGAGGCAGGCAGAGAGAGAGGAAGGGAAGCAGGCTCTCTGCCAAGCAGAGAGCCCGATGCAGGGCTCAATCCCAGGACCCTGGGATCATGACCTGAGCCGAAGGCAGAGGCTTAATCCACTGAGCCACCCAGGCGCCCCACGATATTAGTTTTTCTAATTCATAAGCACAATATATCTTTCCATTTATTTGTGTAATGTTTGATTTCTTTCCTCAGTGACTTAAAGTTTTCAGAGTACAGTCTTTCATTTCTTCAGTTAAATTTATGTCTAGGTATTTTATTCTTTTTGGTACATTCATAAATGAGATTGTTTTCTCAATTTCTCATCCTTTTACTTGTTATTAGTGTTCAGAAATGCAACAGACTTCCGTATATAATTTTGTATCCTGCAACTGAATTCTTTTATGAGTCCTAATAGTTTTGGGTTTGTTTTTTTTGTGTTTTTTTTTTTGGTGGATTCTTTAGGATTTTCTATACATAGTATCATGTCATCTGCAAAGACTGAAAGTTTTACTTCTTATCATGTATGCCTTTTATTTTTCTTGTCTGACTGCTGCCACTAGGACTTCCAGTACCATGCTGAATAGAAGTGGTGGGTGGACATCCTTGTTTTGTTCTTGATCTTAGGGGAAAAGCTGTCAGTTTTTCACAACTGAGTATGATGCTAGCTGTGGGTTTCTCAAATAGGGCCTTTATTATGTTGAAATATGTTCCCTTTAGACCTACTTTGCAGAGAGTTTTTAGCATGAGTGGATGTTATATTTTATCAAATATTTTTTCTGAATCTATTGAGATGATCATGTGGTTATTCTATCTCTTATTAATGTGATGTATCACACTGATTGATTTGCAGATACTGAACTACCCTTGCATCCCTGAATAAATCACAATTTATTGTGGTGAATGATTTTTGTAAAGTATTGACAAATTCTGTTTGCTAATAATGTATTGAGGATTTTACATCTATTTTCATCGGAGATATTGGCCTGTAGTCTTCTTTTTTTGCAGGGTCTTTGTCTGGTTTTTGTATGAGAGTAATGCTAGCCTCACAGAATGAACTTAGAAGCTTTCCTTCCTCTTCTGTCTTATGGAAGTTTGAGAAGAACAGTTATTAGCTCTTCTTTAAATATTTGGTAGAATTCCTCTGTCAAGTTGTCTGATCCTGGACTTTTGTTTGTTGGGATTTTTTGATTACTAATTCAATTTTATTGCTGGTAATAATTTTTTTCAAGTTTTCTATTTCTTCCTGATTCAGTTTTGAAAGATCTATTCCTGGAAATGCATCTGTTTAAAATAACATTTCTTAAGATAATGGTTTGGTAGGTCCCAGAAATTTTTAAAGACATTTCCAAGGGTGGTGGATGAGGGGGATTTGATTTAAAAAAATAAATAAACAAAATGCTGGGTTAACAAAGTTAACTGGATTCTCTCTGAGCCTTAATGTGCTAATATGTTTTATCAATACTTGAAATATAGTCAAAATCAATCTTTATTGTTCCATGGAACCCATCTTTTTCTGTATAGCCTCTTAAGACACCGCTACATGTCAGAACATACTTTGGGTAGTGTTTCTTCAGTGAATTTAGAGTAAAGGGTTAGTGTTCCATCTTGTCTGTTTAATTCTTCTAAAATTCCTTCTCCTTCAAATGGCTGTCAAGAACTTTAATTGTGTGTTCGCTTCGGCAGCACATATACTAAAAATTGGAAGAACTTTAATTGTGTCAGTTCTCAGTTTGTATTGTACAAGCATGATTTTATTATTAAAATGAGATGGATTAAAACTATTTTTGTAATGAGATAACATTTTAATTTTCACCATTTATATATAAACACCAGTTAATAAAACACATCACAAAACAGTAAAATTTCATAGTTAATATTTATAGGTGCATAGTTTCATGCTCACATGTTTTTAAGTATTATATATATTAACAAATTTCACAACACATCATTATTTTTAAACAGAAATAATCATTAAAAGACACCTAGAAATCTTATAATATATGATAGTAAATCACAACTTCTCAGTAACAGCAACAAAAAATAGTGAAGATTTAGAAATAAGTGGTAGTCACTTAGGTGTTTTAATTTAACATTTTAGATTTGAAGCCACAATATCCACACAGCACACAAGGACCCTGCTACCATATAATCACTTCAGTGAGAGGGAAGCACTGAAATGCTGAGTAGGGCAGGTACAGATAACTTTAATTACTGCTGATGGAAGAGTTTAAAATACACTGTAAAAACTTTGAGAAAATGTCATGACTGGGCATGTTGGAACTGAGTACTTGTACAGGATGGAACATCTGTCAGTAGGTCTCAAGAAACTGGGAGCAAAAGTATTTCTTAGGCTTCGGGTTCATAGTCTTGATACCCTTCCTAATATGAAGAAAATCAAAAAGAAAACATGCAGTATTATTAGTTTTAGTCATCTGTAATGAAGGATTTAGGGTGAATGATATAGGACATGGTTCATCACTTTGAATGAAGGTTGTCCTCATAACAGCTCTGCAACTATTCAGTTATACACAATGTAATTTCATTTTTAATAGTTTTGTCTTCCTGTCAAATATAAAAGTGAATTATGCTACTCAGTGTTCAGGTATCCGAATTTTACTTCCAGATGACATTTAACAGTCATATGTTCTAGTCCTGCAGGGCAAGTTAGTTGGTCTATCTTGCTCCCAGTTTCCTCAACTGTACATTTTGAGAGCCAAATCCAGTGATTTAAAAACCCTCTTCCAGGGCTAAGATCCTCTAATTTTTAAAAGGAGACAAAGACATTTTCTCTCCTTTTGCTCTCTCAATAAAAATATCTTCTTCATCTATGGCTTCAATTATTAGTTTTATTCTAAATCCCCCTCTCCCCATATAATATATGGATAGCATCCACAATAAAATATTAAATAAATAAAAATATTAAAGATCTTAACTAAAATGGTCAAATTAGTCCTAAAAACAACTCTAATTGGGATCCTGCTTTAAAATGAACAAAAGTACCTTCAATAATTAAAGTTGCTTTCTGAATATAATACAAACTTAAATGGAAAGGTTCTTCTAGTATTCTACAACTTGTCTTTGACCCATCTCTGCAGCCTTAATCTGTCACTAGTCTCTCTGTTCCCTAACCACAAATCCTATTTAATTACCCACTGTTCCTCAGACATAGCTTTATGTATGTTTAGATATGCACGCCTTTGCTTCTGATGTTACCTTGTGCTAGAATGTCTTCATTTTGGCATATCATATCTCCCATCCCTCCCACACAGATCAACACCAACTCTTCTATAAAACTCCTGATCACTTTAACCAGATCCTGTAAAATATACTTTTTTGTGTATCTTGAATATTTTTGCCTCTGTGATGCCTATACATAGAAGACAGTCAATAATGTTTAAAGGAATCATCACAAATAAATGAAGGAGTAAATTTGTATTTGTATTTGTTTTTATCAAACCTATTAGAATGTAAACTCCTTTTGTTCTGGCACTATCAATTAATCTTCTGGTATTTTCTGTAGTATTTAGTATTGTGCTGTGCATAAAAAGATTCAAAAATTTTGGTAAAATCTAAGACACAATTTAATCTCAATTTCTATAAATGGGATTATCAATATGCCTTTAACTGATGCCATAAAGAATTACATATAACCTAACTGGAAGACGTTTTAACTTAATATTTAATGAATAATATATCTTCTTTTTGATGTCTGGTGCCGTTATCAGGGAATACCGTCCTCGTGGAAATAGTTGGGGAGTAATCTTTCCTCCTTTTTTGGAAGAGAAATTAATTAGTAGTAATTGTGGTTAATAGTTATTAATTATTCCTTAAATGTTTGGCAGAATTCATCAGTGAAGTTGCCTGGTCCACAAAATTTTCTTTGTGGGTAGATTTTTTTTTTTTTAACAATAATCCAGTCTCTTTATTTTATTATATGTCTATTCAGATTTTCTATTTCTTAAGTCAGCTTCATTCATCTAAAAGTATTTTTAAATTTTCCTTAAGATATATTTTCTATTAAAGAAACTTATTTTCAAATTAAAATTAATCATCACAAGGCTGGATTGGAGTACATCAGTTACTGCAAACCATGCATTTATCATGTTTCTACTCTGTAATTTTTAAATTATAATTTAATAATTTAAATTAATGAAATTAATTACTAATAGATTAATTAAATAATTTAAATTTGGGTAGTTTTTATTTTACCATGCAAATATCTTGCTAGAAGTGTATGGCAAATAATAATTAATTTAGGTATTGAGTTGATTTCCCCAACTTCCCATTTGGGGATTTATTTTAGAAAGTAAGGTTTTTAATAAAATAATTTTCTAATGCACGGATCAGCAAACCCTTTCTGTAAAGGGTCATTAAGTACATATGTTAGATTGTATGAACCACAGAGTATCTCTGTTGTGCTTTTTTTTTAAACAATGCTTTACAAATTAGCTTTCAAGTTGTCTGCACAATATATAGTCTGAATTTGTCCAATTTGTCCCTCTAGAGAGTAAATCACTTTCAGTAAGGACAAATGGAAGGAAAATCTGACAGTGACAGATTTTTGGTACTGTTTATTAAAAAGACTCAACTTGAACTCCTGAAGTTTATTTTCAGAGTTGTAGGTATATAAAATTTTACCTCAGAAGGCATTTCATATGCTTCATTGTCAGGATCAACTGGCATATCTTCCAGAATTCCTTCCTGTGGGCCTCCTTCTTCACTCTAAATGGGAAACACAAAAGGAATATGATGAGGTACCAGTTTGTACTTTTTCAAAAATTAAGCATATTTTAAAAACATCTTACATAAAATAATGGTAAGAATGTTATAGAAGTGGCACTACTTGGGATGCCTGGGTGGCTCAGTCAGTTAAGCGGCTGCCTTCAGCTCAGGTCATGATCCCAGGGTCCTGAGATCAAGTCCCGCATCAGGCTCCTTGCTCAGCAGAGAGTCTGCTTCTCTTTCTCCCTCTGCCTGCCACTCTGCCTGCTTGTGTTCTCTCTCATCCTGTGTCAAATAAATAAATAAAATCTTAAAAAAAAAAAAAGTGGCACTACTTAAAACTACTGCTGACATTCTAAACTATATAGTACCTTTGCAGAAATTTTGTGGTGTTATGTGTTGTTAACACTAAAAATGTACAATTTTTTTTGTTCAAGTAATTTACTACCCAAGAAGTAGTCCAAAGCTATCGTCCAAAGATGTTTTTCACAGCATCAATGACAGCAGTAAAAGAAATTGTTAACCTAAATGCTCAATAGAAAATGAAAAGTTTAGAAAATTATAATTAATCTACTCAATAGATTATTGTGAAGATATGTATTTACTATAGCATGAAATTATATAACAAAATGAGAACCTATTTATAATAGCATGTTTAGAAAGATATAAAGTTGTATATATTACGGATATAACCAATGTATTATTCAGATGTAAAGCTAAAAAGATTGAAGAAAATCCAACAAAATGTTAAAAGCACTTTTTATTGGGTAGTTATGTTTTACTTTTGTAAGTTAATTTATATAACCATTTATAATGTAAAAGCGTACATATTTTATAATTTATTTTTAAATGATGGCAAATAAATTATTTTCTGAAATTTTAAAATTGAAACTATAAATATATATTAATTATATATAATATGTATGTATATATATATATAGAGAGAGAATATTAAATACATGATTCACAAATTTCCCAGATCTCTCTCCTTAGAAATAAGAAACCATAAAACTCAACTTGAACTCATATCTTTACTAGTATCCTTCATTAAATACCTTTTGTTTCTTTGCATTTATTCCAGTAGAGTTCACTGAAAATTGAAAAAGCAGAGCGGCAATGTGAGCCTAAAATGGACTTACTCAAAGAGATCAAATACTCCCTCAGCCAATGTAGCTTGTTTAAAAAATACGCCTGGTGTAAAAAACAGTTCCTCTTGTCTTCATCATGAAAGTGACTGACAGGTGGGCAGAAAGATAAAGAAATGGTTGCCCATGTGAAAAGTCAAACTGTAGCTCATGCCTACATTAACTGGGCTGAGAAGTTTATAAATCATCTTCTCCTGCCCAACTCCCTTTTCATAAACCAAAAAGTCCAAGTTATATATAAATGAAATACAGTCCCCAGAATACCTTACTTCTAAATGTGGAATAAAGATACTGTATCCATAGTGTTTCACCTCTTAGCATAAGTCAAGAATATAGACTCTCTTGTATACTGATTAGATATGAGGTCTGTAGCATCACAAGACTTGAGTTCAAATCTTAGCTTCTCTAGATTCCAGATTTTTAAAATTTAAGTACAGTTAACATATAGCGTTATATTAGTTACAGGTGCACAAAATAATGATTCAGGAATTCTATACATTACTCAGTGCTTACCATGATGGGTGTAATCACCATCTGTCACCAAACAACGTTATTATAATCTTATTGACTATGTGCTTTATGTACTTTTCATCCCTGTGACCTATCTATTTTATAACTGGATGTTTATACTCTTAATCCCCTTTAGTTCACCCATTCTGCCACCCACTTTCTGGCAACCACCTGTTCTCTGAATTTCAGTCTGTCTCTTTGTTCATTTCTCTTAATTCTTAGATTTCACATATGAGTGAAATCATTGGTTTTTCCTTTCACTGATTTATTTAACTTAGCATTATACTCTCTAGGTCTTAGAAGTGTTGTTGCAAATGGCAAGATTTCATTGTTTTTTTCTGGGTAATACTCCACTGTGTGTGTGTAAATATACCACACTTTATACATGCATTTTACAATGGACACATAAGTTGCTTCCATATATTGGCTATTGTAAATAATGCTGAAATAAACATAGGAGTGCATAATCTTTTCAAATTACTGTTGCTTCTTTAAGTAAATATCCAGTAGTGGAATTACAGAGTCATACGGTATTTCTATTTTTAATTTTTTGAGGAAACTCCATACTGTTTTCCAGACTGGTTGCACTAATTTTCATTTCCACTAGCAGTGCACAAGGTTTCTTTTTTCTCCACATCCTCAGCAATACTTGTTATTTTTTGACTTTTTTATTCTAGCCATTCTGACAGGTGTCAGGTAATAAATATCTAATTATGGTTTTTATTTGCATTTCCCTGATGGTTAGTGATGTTGAACATCTTTTCATATGTCTGTTGGCCATCTGTAGGTCTTCTTTGGAAGATGTCTACAAAGGTCCTCTGCCCATTTTTTTTTTTTGATTGTGCTGGTTTTTTTGATATTGTATAAGTTCTTTATATATTTTAGATATTAACCCCTATAGTATATATCATTTGCAAGTATCTTCTCCCATTCAGTAGGTTGCCTTTTTAATAGTGCAAAAGCTTTTTATTTTGGTGTAGTCTCAATAGTTTATGTTTTTCTGTCTGTTGTCTAAGGAGACATATCTAAAATAATGTTTCTATGGCTAATGTCAAGGAAATTATTGCTTATGTTTTCTTCTAGGAGTTTTATGGTTTCAGGTCTCACATTTAGGTCTTTAATCCATTTTGAGTTTATTTTTGTGTATGGTATATGCAAGTGTTCCAGTTTCATTCTTTTGCATGTAGCTATCCAGTTTTCCCAACACCATTTATTGAAGAGGCTGTCTTTTCCCCATTGTATATTCTTGCATCCTTTGTTGCAGATTAATTGACTGTATAAGCACGGGCTTATTTCTGGGTTCTCTATTCTTTTTGATTTATCCATGTGTCTATTTTCGTGCCAGTAGCATACTGTTTTGATTACTACAGCTTTGCAGTATATCTTGAAATCTGGGAAGGTGATACCTTCAGCTTTGTTCTTCCTCAAGATTGCTTTGGCTGTTTGGGATCTTTTGTGGTTCCATACAAATTTAAAAATCCCTTGTTTATTTCTGTGACAAATGCCATTGGCATTTTGATAGGCATTGCATTGACTCTGTAGAGGGCTCTGGGTAGTACACACGGTTTTACAGTACCAGTTCTTCTTTGAGCATGAATATCTTTCCATGTATTTGTGTCATCATCAATGTCTTTAATCAGTGTTTTATAGTTTTCAGAGTACAGGTCTTTCACCTTAAGTTTATTCCAAATTATTTAATTCCTTTTAGTGCAATTGTAAACGGGACTGTTTTTTAAACTTCTCTTTCTGCTTCTTTGTTATTAGTGTATAGAAATGCAACGGATTTCTGTATATATTTTTGTATCCTGCAAATTTTCTGAATTCCTTTATCAGTTCAAATAGTTGGATTGTTGTTTTGATGGAGTCTTTAGGATTTTCCATATATAGTATCATGTCATCTGCATATAGTGAAAGTTTTACTTCTTCCTTATCAGTTTTTATGCCTTTTATTTTTCTTGTCTGATTGCTGCAACTAGGACTTCTAGTATCATGCTGAATAGAATTGGTGTATCGACATCCTTGTCTTGTCCTTGATCTTAGGGGAAAAGCTGTCAGTTTTTCATGAGTATGATGTTAGTTCAGGGATTTTCACATATGGCCTTTACTATGTGGAATTATCTTCCCTCTAAATCTAACTTGATTAAGAGTTTTTTGAGACACTCATATGGTTTTTATCCTTTCTTTGGATAATATGATGTATTATACTGATTTATTTGAAAATATTGAACTAGTCTTTCTACCCTGGAATAAATCTCAATTTATTGTGTGGAGGGATTTTTGTAATGTGTTGTCAAATTCTGTTTGATAATTTTTATTACAGATTTATTTATTTAAGAAAGACAGAGACCAAGTGAGAGAGAGAGAGAGAGAGAAAGAACCAGCAGAGGGAGAGGAAGAGGAAGAGGGAGAAGTAGACTCCCTGATGATTAGGGAGCCTGACACAGGGCTCCATCTCAGGACTCTGGGATCATGACCTGAGCTGAAGGCAGATGCTTAACCAAACTGAGACACCCAGTTTGCTAATATTTTATTGAAGATTTTACATCTATGTTCATCAGAGATATTGGCCTGTAGTTGTTTGTTTGTTTGGTTTTGCACTGTCTTTGTCTGGTTTTGTTATCAGGGTAATGCTGGCCTTATAGAATGAACTTGGAAGTTTTCCTCATCCTCCTTCTGCTTCCTGAATACTTTCAGAAAAATAGTTATTAACTCTTCAAATGTTTGGTAGAATTCACCTATACAGCCATCTTGTCCTGAGCTTTTGTTTGTTGGGCATTTTTAATTACTAATTCAATTTCATTGCTAGTAATCACTCTGTTCAAATTTTCTGTTTCTTCCTGATTCACTTTTAGACGATGATATTTTACTAGAAATTTACCTAGTTCTCTTAGGTTTTTAATTTGTCCTATAATTTTTCATAACATTCACCTTTAGTTTTTGTATTGTTGTGGTGGTATTATTTTTTCAAATTCACTTCTAATTTCATTTGAGTTCTTTTTTCTTGACGAGTCTGGTTAAAGGTTTATCAACTTTGTTTGTTTGTTTGTTTTTTAACTTTGTTGATCTTTACAAAGAGCCAGATCTTTACCACTGGTTTGTCTAGCCTCTATTTCACTTATGTCTGCTATAATCTTTATTATTCCTTTCTTTCTACTAGCTTTGTCTAGTTCTTCTTTTTTTGTCTGTTCTTCTTTTCCTAGACCCTTTAGATACAAGTTTGTTATTTCAGATTTTTCTGGTTTCTTAAGGTAGGCCTAGTTCCCATAAACATTGATCTTAGAATTCCTTTTGTTGTATCAAAAGGTTTTGGACTGCTGTGTCTTCATTTTCATTGGTCTCTATTTTATTTTTCCTCTTTGATCTTGGTAGACCCATTCACTTTTTGGTAGCATGCTTTTTAAGCCTCAATGTATTTATGGTTTTTTTTCTGATTTTTTTTTCATAATTTATTTCTAGTTTTATACCATTATAGTCCAGAAAGATATATGACATAATTTTATTCTTCTTGAATTTATTGGGACCAGTTTGGTAGCCTAAATGGGATATATCTTGCTATCCTGGAGGATGTTTCATGAGCACTTGAAAATAATGTGGGTTTTTTTGTTTGTTTTTAGATGGACTGTTTTATATATATATGTATATATATATATATATATATACACATATGTATATATGTATATATATTAGATCCAATTGTCTAATCTGTTGTTCAAAACCCTGATTCTTTCTTTGTTGATTTTCTGCCTGGATGGTCTATTCATTGATGTAAGTGAGTATTAAGGAATGCTACTACTACTGTATTACTGCCAATCTCTCCTTTTATGTATGTTAATAGTTGCATTATGTATTTAGATGCTCCCATATTGAGCACATAGGTATTTACAATTGCTTTATCAATTGCTTTATTCTCCTCCTTTTTTTAAAAAAAAAGATTTTATTTATTTATTTGACAGAGAGAGAGAGATCACAAGTAGGCAGAAGCAGGCAGCGGGGGGGGGGGGCGGTGCAGAGCAGACAGCCCAATGTGGGGCTTGATCCCAGGACCCTGAGATCATGACCTGAGCTGAAGGCAGAGGCTTAACCCACTGAGCCACCCAGATGCTCCTATCCTCTTCCCTTTACATTATGTAGTTCCCTTCTTTGTCTCCTGCTACAGTCTTTGTTTTAAAGTCTATTTTGTCTGATAAGTATTACTACCCCAAATTTTTTGCTTCCATTTCCATGTTTCAAAACATTTTCAATGTTTTTCTGATTCTTCACCTCCAATCTACATGTGTCTTTTTAGGTGTGAAGTGAGTATCTTGTAGACCGCGTATAGATGGGTCTTGTTTTCTATCTGTTCAATCACCCTATGTCTTTTGATTGGAGTATTTAGACCATTTACATTTAAAGTAATTAGTGAGAGGTATGTACATACTGCCATTTTGTAATTTATTTTATAGTTGTTTTTGTCATTCTGCTCTGTTCCTTTCTTTTCTTGCTCTCTTCCCTTTTGGTTTGATGGCTTTCTTTAGTGTTATGCCTGGATTCCTTTCTTTTTTGTGTGTGCATTTATTAAAAGCTCATGATTGGTGATTACCTCTAGGTTCACATATAACATCTTATGTGTATAGCAGTCTCTATTCAGTTGATGGTCAGTTAAGTTTGAACACATTCTAAAAGCATTCAATTTTTATAACAACACCCTTCCAGTTTTTATGTATATGATGTTATATTTTACAAACTTTTATTTGTGAGTCCCTTGACTGACTTTTGTAGATATAATTGATGTAAGTGCTTTTGCATTTTATTTATTTATTTTTAAATATTTATTTATTTATTTATTTGACAGACAGAGATCACAAGTAGTCAGAGAAGCAGGCAGAGAGAGAGGAGGAAGCAGGCTTCCCTGCTGAGCAGAGAGCCAGATGCGGGGCTTGATCCCAGGACCCTGGGATCATGACCTGAGCCGAAGGCAGAGGCTTTAACCCACTGAGCCACCCAGGCACCCCATGCTTTTGCATTTAGTCTCTGTTCTGATTTTACAAATAATTATTCTACTATCTTTATTACATGTTTGTTTTTACCTGTGAATGTTTTCCATTCACAATTTTCTTACTTTTAGTTATGGCTTTTTCTTTCCATTCAAATAATTCCTTTTAATGTTTCTTAAAGGGCTGGTTTAGTAGTGATGAACTCCTTTAACGTTTTTTTGTCTGGGAAGTTCCTTATCTCTCCTTCTATTCTGAATGATAACCTTGCTGGATAGAGTATTCTTGGTTGCAGGTTTCCTTCTTTGAGCACTTTGAATATATCATGCTACTCTCTTCTGGCCTACAAAGCTTCTGTTGAAAAATCAGATGACAGCTGATAAATCTTAATGTTTTCCTTCTATGTAACTGTTTTCTCTTCTCTTGCATTTTTTAAAATTCTCTGTTTATAACTATTTTCTTGCCATTTTAATATTTTGTCTTGGTGTGGACCTCCTTGGTTAATCTTGTTAGTGGTTCTCTAAATTTCCAGGATCTGAATGTCTGTCTCTTTTCCCAGATTAGGAAAGTTTTCACCTATTATTTCTTCAAATAACTTCTTGCTTCCTTCTCTTTTCTCCTTCTGATATCCCTATAATGCAAATGTTAATTACACTAGAAATTGCTGGATTTCCTCAACGTATTTTTTTTTTTTTTTTGAGCGATAGAAAGAGTGAGTGGGGCAGTAGACACAGAGGAGAGGGGGAGAGAGAATCTTAAACAGGCTTCATGCCCAGCACAGAGCCTTACACGGGCTTGATCTCAAAACCCTGAGATCACAACCTGAGCCAAAATCAAGAGTCAGCCGCTTAACTGACTGAACCATCCAGGTGCCCCACAACCTATTCTCATCTTTAATTTTTCTTTTTGCTGTTTAGCTTAGTTTCTTTCCCTTACCTTGTTTTCCAGATCACTGATTCATTCTTTGCATCCTCTAATCTGCTATTGATTCCCTCTAGTATATTTTTAAATTTCAGTTATTTGAGTTCATCATCTCTGACTGGTTTTTATATTTTCTATCTTTTTGTTCAGGGTCTCACTGAGATTCTCCACTCTTTATTCAAGTCCAGTGAGTACCTTATGACAATTATTTGAATTCTCTATCAGGCATATTGCTTATTTTACTTCATTTAGCTCTTTTACTGTGATTTTGTCCTGTTCTTTCATTTGGAACATATTCCTCTGTTCCTCATTTTGTCTCACTCTGTGTTTGTTTCAATGTTTTGGGAGGGTAGCTATTGGTCTTGAAAGTAGTGGCCTTATGAAGCAGTCCTGTGGCACCTGGTAGCATAATGTCCCCTGGTCACCAGAACACGGCATTTCAGGGGTATCTCCTATGTGGGCTTGTGTACCCTATTGTGGCTGAGTTGCATTTGCCTTCAGTTCAGTCAGCTACAAAGACCAACTTGCCTGCTCTGGTTGTACCAATCAAGATTTGGTCCCTGTGCTGTTGAGGGGTCTAAGGATGCCACAAGTTTTAGATGCGGCATGCCATCAGTCAGGCTAGCTGTCTGCACTCAGTCTGTCTGCCACAGGTGCATATGCACCAAACAGCAAAATGCTCTCCTGATTTGGCTCCTGGGAGGCTATGGTGGCAAGGATGGCAGTCAGACCAGATTTCTACACTTAGTCTATCTGTCAGGAATGCAGGTGCACCAAAAGTCAAAGCACTATCCCTGGACACCCCACTAAAGAGCTCTGCTGCTTGGAACTATGGGTGTGCTGGTGTATTGTAGTTTTCTTCCCCTCCTACCAGGGAAGGAATCATTTTGGAATGGTAACGGCCTTTGTTGGGGCTACTTACAAAGTGTGTTGGGGCAGGAGCTGCTTTAAGAGGGATGCCCTGCTAACACAGGTGAGTTAGACAGGGTGGGTCAGCAGGAAAATGTGGGTGCCAGGCACTTGGTGTTAGCAATATAGATGGAAAATGTTCACACTGGTTCTTGCAAGTATTCAGTATCAAGTCTGGGAGATAGGAAGATAAATGGTACCCAATGGCACTTATATTCTTGGATAAGTCTCTTCAAGATCCTTGCCCCTTCAGCACACGTTCTGAGACTAGTAAATAACTCTCCTTCATATATATCACAGGTTTTACTTAAACTGCTGCATCTATGTTTTTTCTTCTCTAGGTTGTTTGCTATGCTGGTTCTTTAAGGGCAGGGACTTAGGTTCTTATCACCCTCTAGCTCTTGCAGAACTAAGCCTATTGATTTTAAAAGTGTCTGGAGTTAAACACTGCTGATAGTAAAAGCTCACAAAGTATGTGTCCCCTCCTTGTCAAAGCCAAAAGGACTCATCTTTCTAGTCCTAATCCCCCATGTCTGGGGTGGGGTTTGATCTTGTTTTTTTCTGTTTGTGATATCTTCCCCCCACTTCCACCCCGCCATTTGTGATTTGTCTCACTGGGGGTTTGGTTTCCAGCTATCTGTATCCTTCCCTCCTACACTCTTCTATGTGGCCTCCTCTTTATTAACTGTGGGAAGTCTGTTCTGCAAGTCTTTGAGATAACAGATGTAGCTGTTATCTTGGTGTATCTAAGAGACCAGGTGAGTTCAGGATCTTCCTGATCTCCCAGATTCTAGATCTTTTGTGATGTTGGGCAAGTTTCTTAAGCTCTTCCTAAGCATCAAATACCCTTAGTGAAAACAAATGGGGCAGCAATTTATCTTTTAACTAGGAGGAACAAACGACATCATTAATTTACTATTAGTATCTAGGTAACTTTCAGTGATAGTCAAGTATGCGAAAAATAAACTTGTTGTTAAAGAGAAAGTCACAGGCCCAAAACAGAATCACTAATGTTAAGACCCATGTCAGTAAACCAAGTCTAATTCCTAATCTGTAGTTTTCCTAAACTGTAGTTTTAACACCCCCAAGAATATAAATTTAACCAGCCAAATTAATCTCCTCATCTATACTAGGAGGCAATCTGCTATTAGACCATTTCTGTTCCCCTTAGGAGCACGACCTCGCCTCAAACAATGCATTCACTGTTAATTTCTTTCTCTCCCCCCAATCTAATTGGCTTTACAGTCTAGAGTTAATGGGCCATCTAGACTGACAGGAGGTCTCTAACAGAGTGCCAATCCTCAGCCCTTACTGCAGTTTGCAAGTTCAGTTTGGAATTCCTTCCTCAGATCCAACCCCAGTCTCTATTAGTGGAATCTGCTGATTTATTGCACTTTGGGAATTGCTGGTGGTATATGTAGGAACTTCCTTTGGCAAATCCACAGTGACTTCTTAAATCCAGCCCTCGGTCCTATCCTTAGATTCCCCATGAGGAAGTGACTCTGCCACCAGAAGTTCTCAATTTGTTTGGTATCAGTCCAGAGTCTTCATTCTTTGAGGTCTGCCGGTTTAATCCTTTTCCTAGTATCTAGTTCTTTGCCTCCTGTTGGTGTCCATGATTCTGTTTCCTTGGTAATTATTAGTTTCTGTTAATGGGCACATGAGGTAAAGGCTCATTGCTAAAGGGAATTTTGGATGCCAAAAACCTGAAAATATTGCTGGGCCTGGGTTGAGCATTTAGGAGCTGTTAGTGTACATACCATCTAACTCAAAGACTTCCATGTTAGGATAAGTTGGCTACACAACGGGTTAGATAAACACTAGATTTCCCACCCACTTTAAGAAAGCTTCTGTGCATGTAGGTACACTGTAAAACATACATAATTCCCAAGCCAGCTGCATATGCCTTTAGATATTAGTTTGGCTCTGAGAAACCCAAAGACTTGGCTAATGGGATCTTTAAATTCTAAGAGGTCAGGCACACCACCTTCCAGCATGCCCGCTTATTTCTAAAAACCATGGTCTCAG
This sequence comes from Taxidea taxus jeffersonii, assembly GCA_003697995.1. NCBI lineage: Eukaryota > Metazoa > Chordata > Mammalia > Carnivora > Mustelidae > Taxidea > Taxidea taxus. Next base: position 32,857 of record RCUC01121909.1, on the reverse strand, counting down.
AATCTGTGAATATCTGCAGAAATGGTGAAATTTTACTAAAAATAATCTAGAATTACAGCATCCATTATGGGGAATGTTCCAATTAGATAAGATCATTTAAGGAATGTACTTGAAAGAAAAGCCTTCAAAATTCTAAAAATAGTTTCAGTGAAAATTTCATTACAATAAAATGATAAAAAATTAAAAAGATGGAAGAGGTAATTAATAGAAAAGGCTATAAGACTCATGGAATTCTCACTACTTCTCTCTATCCTCTTTTATCCTAGCCCTCTTTCTGAATTGCCTTAACATGACCACGAACAGAAGTCCATCAAGTTAATAACCTTACAGACACCCCATTATCTACCTTACAATGGGAGCCCTCATATAAATTTTGCATTATCATATCTGTCTCATGGTGAAACACTTTTAAACAACAAGGTATCTGATTATATGTCTATGCATGTCTAGTATAGAATGTGATCTTTTCTACCTCTGGATGGTATTACTAAAATTTGTAAAGAGCTCCGTTTAATTGGTCTAAAAATAAGCACTTCTAACTTAAGAAATTTTTAGAAAAAAATCTCAGAAATATAATAGAAACTAACACAAATGCTTACTGGATTCACAAGGCCTGGGAAAATATTCAGTATTAAGGGTAATTTCAGGTTGCTGGTTGATTATAGTAAACATATATTAGACTTATCAACACTGACTACAATGCAAACATATAATTTTTTATTCTGCCTAGGTTTACTAATCAAATAGGTTCATATTACCTCTATTGCAAAACTTGTCAGGAAAAGAAAACCCTTAGCATTAGATTTTGTCTAGTGTTTAAAATCTAAACATAATTAACAACAAGTAAATCAAATAGGTATAAATAAAAAAGGTTGTAGGTGAATTTTTAACATCATTTCCTCAAATCATTTTGGTAAACTGAAACTTTAAAGTTTTGCTAAGTGATGAGTTAAATTCATTAAGTATCAAGATTATTTCCAAACAAAATTCTAAAACATTAATCACTGAAAATAGGCTTAATTAGTTTTTGCTTTTTCACAGAGGAATAAAAAATATTTGCACCTATTAGTGAACATGTTTTATACCATATTAAGAAATTTTCTATGAAAAAGACAGAAATCACAAAAAGTATGTTTTTAGAAATAAAAAGTATAAGTTTGTCAATTCATACAATGCAAATGTAAAAGAGCATTCATAATTGTTTACTTCTTGGTTAAGGTCTCTAAGAGTTGAAAATTCTAATCAGTATATGTAATTAAAATTACTAGAAATAATATGGAAAACATCTCTGTGTGCAAGAAAATAAAGATGTTTGCTTCTGGTAAAGGAAGGTATGAGGAATGAAAATATATTCTAGTTAAGGGAAAAGAAAGCTTTGGCCTAAAGTAAGCCTGCTTATTTAAAGAGAAAAAATATAGGACAAAGTCCAAATGTAAAAAACAAAGTTGAAGAAGGTTGTGGAAATAAAATCTTGAAATTTTAATGTATAATTAAGCTAAAATTAATATGAATTTATTTAAGAATGAGTTTTATATTAAAAGCACACAGCTATAAAACTAGAATGTAGCTTTTTCTTCTGTTAAATGACAAAGTTTTCTTAGATTATTGATCTATTCATTGTTTACAATTTCTTTTTTTAAATTTTATTTATTTATTTGATAGACAGAGCACAAGTAGGCAGAGAGGAAGGCAGAGAGAGAGGTGAAGGAGGCTCCCTGGTGAGCAGAGAGCCCGATGTGGGGCTGGATCCCAGGACCCTGGGATCATGACCTGAGCTGAAGGCAGAGGCTTTAACCCACTGAGCCACCCAGGCACCCCAATTGTTTACAATTTCTAATTAAGGTTTCTCTTTAACATAATGTGCTTAGAAAAATAAAGATTGTATGTTTTGTATTTATTGAGTCCTTGATTACTTTTTTTTTTTTTTGCCTTTGTTTTTTCATTGTTTTCTGAAAGAAAAAAAAATCCTTCAGAATCTTTTCAATATGATAAGAACTAAGGCTTGGGGAGCCTGGGTAGCTCAGTGGGTTAAAGCCTCTGCCTTTGGCTCAGGTCATGATCCCAGAGTCCTGGGATCGAGCCCTGCATCGGGCTCTCTGCTCAGTGGGGAGCCTGCTTCCCCCTCTCTCTCTGCCTGTCTCTCTGCCTACTTGTGATCTCTGTCAACTAAGTAAATAAAATCTTAAAAAAAAAAAAAAAAAGAACTAAGGCTTAATTCTAGGGAAGATGGCAAAGTAGGAGGATCCTAAGCTCCCTTGTCTCATTGATATAACTAAATAATACCCACATCAGTGTAAATGACCCAGAAAATACCCCAAAGACTGGCAGAACACTCTCTACAGCTAAATGTAGAGAAGAAGCCACATCAAAGAGGGCAGGAAGGACCGAGATTAGTTAGGAGCCAAACTAACCCACAGGACTGTCCATGGGAAAGAGGGACCATAGTGGCATGAAAGAGAGAAACAGATCCTCTCACCAGGCACCACAGGCATAAGGAACCCACATAGGGAACACGAATACCTGTAACATTTAGCTTTGAAAACCAGAAGGGCCTTAACACCTGGAACTTTAAAAAAAGAGCATGCTTGGCTCTGGGAGAGCCAGGAAAGTGATAAGAAAAAGTCCATACCCTTAATGAGAGGAGACAACAAACAGCCCCATGAGATATAGCAAAGAAGCAGCAGTTCGAAAAATGGCTGCATTGTATAAAGGAGGGAGATTTGTTTACCAATCTCAGAGTTTATGCTTGAGGGGCAGGGATCTTTGGGTGACTTATCCAACAACAAAAGAGCTGGAAGGTGCCATCTCCCTATCTTTCCCACCAACCTAGATATACAGACAACTGCAGGAACCAGCAAAGTGCCACCTAACAGGGTGCCCTGCCGCTGCAGGCTTCTGCAATTCCACCCCATCTGACCCTGCCAGCCTCCCCAGGAGGTTTCCTGGGCAGCTTCAGGTCCCTTCCCACCCCGGACCTGCATGGATCTTGGCATTGTGTGTGCCACCCTACCCTCTGCAAACTCTCCCACTGCAGCCCTGTGGCAGGCGGTTTCTAAGTGGCTCCAGGTCCCCTCCTGCAGCAAATGTGCACAGACCTTGCTAACACCGCAGGCCCTACTGCTGTGTTCTCCTATGGACCTACCTCCTCCCATACAACCATAGACCCAGCCTATTCCAAGCAGTGCCACAAGCCTGGCAGTGTGCAAGCAGCCTCAACATGGCCAATACCACTTCAAAGGGATTCCTGTGCCACGGAGAGGGGAGGAGAACCACAGAGGCCACTCTGACTGTGGCTCTAGCAGTGAACTGGGGGCAGACACATGGTCTGACTACAAGCCCTGCCCGACAATGAAAGCTTCTCAGGGGATAACACAAGGAAAGTGCCCTGTAGTTTGGTAGAACCACAACTCTAGCAAATACCTGATAGGATTCAACTCAAGCCTAAGTGGCCACATACGAGCCCACTAGCAAGACAGGGACCAAACCCTGCTGGCAAAAGGCAAAGACACTGCAGACCAGTGGACTGAAGGCAAAAGTGGCTCAGCCACAGTAGTAGGGCACGCAGAACACACACAGGAGGCATCCCTGAAGCACCGGGTTCTGGGGAACAGGGGAAATTGCACTGCAGGAACTCTCCCCCATAAGGCCACTACTTCCAAGAGCAAGAGACATAGCTGACTTTCCTAACACAGAGAAACAGACACAAGAGGTTTAGACGAAATGGGGAGACAAAGGAATATGTCCCAAATGAAAATGAAAGAACAGGAAATAAAAAAATCACAGCAAGGGAGCTAAATGGAGATAAGTAATGTGCCTGATAAAGAACTTAAAGTAATGAAGATATGCATTGGACTTGAGAAATGTGGAAGACCTTAGTGAGACCATCAACAAAGAGAAAGAAAACATAAAAAAGAACAATTCAGAAGGAAAGAACTCAATAACTGAAATTGAAACGATGCTAGATGGAATAAATACAGACCCGAGAAAGCAGCTTAGCAATCTGCAGCCCAGAGTAACGGAAAGCAAGACAATAGACAAAGAAAAGCATTTGACAAAGTACATCCATTCATGATAAAAACCCTTAACAAAGTAGGTTTAGAGGAAACTTACCTCAGCATTATAAAGGGTTATTTGAAAAACTTACAGCTAACATCATCAGCAATGGGAAAAAATGGAGAACTTTGCCCCTAAGATAAAGAATAAGATAAGGATGTCCATTCTCACCACTTTATACAACACAGTACTGGAAGTCCTTGCCACAGCAATCAGACAACAAAAAGAAACAAAAAGCATTCGTATCAGTAAGGAAGAAATCAAGTTTTCACTATTTGCAGATAGCATAGTACTCTATGTAGAAAACCTGAAAGACCCAACCAAAAAAACCCACTAGAACTGATAAACGAATTTAGCAAAGTCACAGGAAACAAAATCAATCTACAGGAATCTGTTGCATTTCTATACACTAATAATGAAGCAGAAAAAGAAATTAAGAAAACAATCCACTTACAGTTTGCATCAAGAATAGTAAGATAACTAGGAATAAACCTAACCACAGAGGTGAAAGATCTGTACTCTAAAAACTATAAATGTAACACTGATGAAAGAAGTTGAGGATGACACAAACAAATGGAAAGATATCCCATGATCATGGATTGGAAAAACAAAGATTATTAAAATGTCTAATTTAATTTAATTAATAATAATTAAAAATTAAATTAAATATTTAACCCAAAGCAATCTACATTAATGCAATCCTTATCAAAATACCATTAACTTTTTTCAAAGAAATGAAACAAATAATCCTAAAATTTATATGAAACAAGAAAAACCCCAAATAGCCAGAGGAATGTTGAAAAAGAAAACCAAAGTTAGTGTTATCATAATTCCAGACTACAAACTCTATTATAAAGTTGTAATCATCAAGACAGTATGGTACTGGCACAGAAACAGACATATAGATCAATTTAACAGAATAGAGAACCCAGAAATGGACCCTCAACTCTATGGTCAGCTAGTCTTTGAAAAAAGCAGGAAAGAATGTCCATGGAAAAAAGACAGTCTCTTCAACAAATGGTGTTGGGAAAACTGGACAGCAACATTCAGAAGAATGAAACTGGATCACTTTCTTATACCATGGAAAAAATAAACAAAATAGATAAGATACCTAAATGTGAGATCTGAAACCATAAAAATTCTAGAAGAGACAGGCAGTAATTTCTCTGACATTGGCTATAGCAACTTTTTTTCTAAATACCTCCCCTGAGGCAAGGAAAACAGAAACAAAAATAAACTGTTGGAATTACATCAAAATAAAAAGCTTCTGCCCAGCAAATGAAACAACCAATAAAACTCAAAGGCAACCTACAGAATGGGAGAAGGCATTTGCAAATGACATATCTGATAAAAGGTTAGTATGTATGTGTATATATATATACTTTATATATAAAAAATAAAATATATTTATATACAAATATATATAAATATATAATGTATATATTTATATATTTTTTATATATAAAATAAAAATATTTTATATATAAAATAGATAAATATATAAAATATTATAATGAACTTATATAACTCAGCACCCCAAAAACAAATCCAATTAAAAAATAGGCAGAAGACATGAACAGACTTTTCTCCAAAGAAGACATACAGGTGGCCAACAGGTACATGAAAAGATGCTTATCAGTTTTTATCAGGGAAATGCAAATCAAAACTATGATGAGATATCACCTCACACCTGTCAGAATGGCTGAAATCAACACACAGGAAACAACAGGTGTTGATAAGGATGTGGGGAAAAAGAAACTGCTTTGCACTGTTGGTGGGGAAGCAAACTGTTAAACAGTCACTGTGGAAACAGTATAGAGGTTCCTCAAAAAGGTAAAAATAGAACTTAATGGGAAATGTTGGGGTTCAGAACAAATGGTCAAGAAAGAATTCTTGAGACATCTTTGGTACAAAAATGTGGTTTTATTAAAGCATGGGGACAGGACCGATGGGCAGAAAGAGCTGCAGTGGGGTCATGAGGGGTGGCTGATTAAATACTTTCAAGTTGGAATGGGGACTAGTACAGGACTAGTACAGACCTCCAATATATTTTGGAAACAGAGTTTCTAAGACCCTGAAGGGGCTAAATATTGTTAAGAAAAGGTCATTTATAAGTGTTTAGTAAAAACTCAGTCATGGGACCCTTTAGATGTCTATCAGTGGACCATATGTTTGGGAGGATGATTGCTAAGGTATATCTTGGGGACAGAGATAAAGGAAGTTTCCAAAAGAATTTCTTTATGTTTAAGATAGGCCCATAGGATCCTGGGGGGTTGGGCTAAAATTGCCTTTTGCCCTTAGCAAAGTGTCAACATTGAGGCAGCTAAGCTCCCAGAGGAAGGTCACTCTGCCTATTTCAAGGACTTGTCAATGGGTTGTGAGCAACAAGGAAATTTAGTTCTTTTTTTCTTTTGCCTTTGTTTCCCACATCACTATGATCCAACAATTGCACCACTCGGTTTTTTCCCAAAGAATACAAAAACACTAATTCAAAGGGATATATACATCCCTATGCTCATCACAGAATTATTTACAATAGCCAAGATAATGGAAACAATCCAAATGTCTGTCAATTGATGAATGAATAAAGAAGTGTATACACATGCGCGCGCGCACACACACACACACACACACACACACACACACAGAAGAATATTATTCAGTCATAAAGAAGAAATCTCGCCATTTGCAATGACATTGATGGAGATACAGAATATAATGCCAAGTGAAATAAGTCAAAGAATGACAAATATCATATGCTTTCACTCATATGTGGAATTTAAGAAACTAAACAAATGAGCAAAGGGGAAGAAAAAGAGAGAGAGAGACAAATCAAGAAACAGATTCTTAACTATAGAGAACAAACTGATTATTATCAGAGGGGAGGTGGGTAAGGGGATTTGTGAATAGGTGATAGGGATTAAAGAGTGTACCTGCTGAGATGAGCACCAGGTGATTAAATAAACACTTAAAAAAATCATGTTATCCCTTCTGGCCCAAATTTAGACATATTAGTTTTTTATTCTTTCTCTCATGGGCATAAGTATATTCTTTTTACTTCTCTCATTTACATCTTAAGAACATGGCTTGACTTTCTGCCTGCTTGGTTCATGCAGATTGTTGGTTCTTTTTTAGGCTATCTTTGGGAGTAACTACAGGTATTGAAAAAAAAATAGTATCTTTTACACCCTTTTGGCAGGTGCCTCTTGGATCCATGAAGTTGTTTAATACTGCCAGAAATATTTACTATTTGTTCTAGCTAAAACCTGACAAGATACTTGAAGACTTAACAACTCTTTAATCAGAAATTTGGCCAAATTGGAAGCTGATATTCAGAACCTGATATAAAAAGTTTTGGGATGCCTGGGTGGCTCAGTTGGTAAGCAGCTGCCTTCGGCTCAGGTCATGATCCCAGCGTCCTGGGATCGAGTCCCACATCAGGCTCCTTGCTCGGCAGGGAGCCTGCTTTTCCCTCTGCCTCTGCCTGCCACTCTGTCTGCCTGTGCTCGTTCGCTCTCTCTTCCTCTCTGACAAATAAATAAATAAAATCTTTAAAAAAAATTTTTTTAAGCACTCTCACCTCAGGTGAATGTCCCCAGAAGAAAAGAAATATTCATAAATGGATGGGTGTGTCAGTCATTTGATAGCATTACACAGCAACCCAACTCTTTGAGGAATTAAAAACAGCTGACCTTATTTTACAAGTCTAATCTTACAGGACCAAAGGTATGATTATAGAACCAGTTCAGAGACACCAATTTTTTTTAACCCATCCCACAACCCCCCCTATTTATCTCAAAGTACTCAAAGTACCCCCCTATTTATCTCAAAATACTTATACGCATGCATAAGTATTATAAAAATCCTGGTCTTGAGGGAAAGAGAGTCATTCTAGAAAGTGCTTGAATTTTTTTCCTGTGCTACTGAAATGTAAATATTCAGTGTTCTACCCAGTCTTTTCCAGGAACTTAGTCCATTTCTTTAAAACACAAATTCTAGGGAGGTAATTTTTATCAAGAAAAAACAAAGGGGAAAGCCATTTAGAACTTGACTTGCCAAGGACAAATACAAATTTTAAGTGTCTTCTCTACAAATATTAAAAGAAATTGTCAGGTAGGCTAGTAAGCTTAAATTCATCCTTCAGAAAAACAAACTCATCCAACATTTATAACCAGTAAATTTTGCACCTATTTCATGGCAGTGATTTTAGAACAGAAACTTTAAGGTCTGCATCTGTCTATATGTTTATGTGCGTCTATATGTGTGTTTATACCTCTGGATGGTATTGCTAAAATTAATTTGTAAGAGAGAACTATTTCATTGGTTTGAAAACAGGCTCTTCTAAAGATTGGTATTCTTTAACTCAGGGACAGAAACTAACCCAAATGTCTTTCAAATTCATGTATTTGATATAAAACCTAGTTTAAAGTTGATAGTTTAATTAAAGCAAACATGTTTTTAGAGTTATCAACATGAAATACAAAATTTTTATTCTACTTGAGTTTAGTAGCCATGTACAAGTTTCTTATCTCTCACAAGATCTGTCAACAATGACAAAAGTAGCTTAGGATAATGACTAACTTTGTGTAATGTTTGATAAAGTTTTGTAAGTCATCTAAATAGAATTGTCAAGAACAAGTAGATTAAATAAGAGACATTTGGAAATATTAATGCTACATTTGAAAATTTTAAGAGACAAGCTTATAGAAATTTTAAGATATATTCATAAATTTGAAAATTTAAAAAAATGCAGATATGACCATTCACAACCGCTTCTTAGTTTACACTAGAAATCAGGGTTTCTAAGGGTTAAAGTTCTAATTAACATATGTAATTAAAACTACTAAAAATAAGGGAAACCTCTCTGTATGCCAGGAAAGTAAGATAGGTTTTTCAGAAAAAAAAAGAGGTATGAGAAATTATGCATTTTTTGTTGAGAGAAAAAAAGCAATTTTGTCTTGAATTGAGGTTAAAGAGAAAAAAAGAAAGGACAAAATCAGAATATATGAAAAAATTATAAAGGTTTATGAACAAGAAAACTTTAAAAATTAATATGTGGTCAAGCTGGCTAAAATTAAATAAATTTATGTTTTGAGATTTTATTTATTTATTTGACACAGAGAGAGAGAGAGAGAGAGAGTGTGGATACAAATAGACAGGGTGACAGGCAGAAAAGGGAGAAGCAGGGTTTCCATTGAGTGGGGAGCCCAAAGTGAGGCTTCCAGGACCCTAAGATCATGACTCGAGATGAAGGCAGACACTTAACTGATTGAGCCATCCTGGCACCCCTTAATTAACTAAGCAATTAATTAATTAATTTTAATAAATTAATTTTTAAAATAGGTTTTAATATCAAAATAAGCTGGCACAAAATTAAATTTTTATTTTCTCCCTGTTAAAAGAACAGTTTTCTTGGACTTTCTGTCTGTTTTTAGTATGGTTACTATATAAGATTCTTTACCTTTTGTTTATTAAGTTTCATAATTATCTGTGATCCTATTTAGATAACTGCTTTAAAATCTTTTTTGATAATTGACTTTCTCTGACTTATTATCATATGGTTTCACTTATTTTGGAACATAAGGATTAGCAAGGAGGACATTAGAAGAAAGAAGGGGAAAATGAAGGGGGGGGTATTGGAGTGGGAGATGAACCATGAGAGACTATGGACTCCAAGAAACAAATGGAGAGTTTTAGAAGGGAGGGGGGTGAGGGAATGGGTGAGCCTAGTGATAGGTATTAAGGAGGGAATGTATTGCATGGAGGACTGGGGGTTATACGCGAACAATGAATCATGGAACACTATATCAAAAACTAATGATGTGGGGCACCTGGGTGGCTCAGTGGGTTAAAGCCTCTGCCTTCGGCTCAGGTCATGATCCCAGGGTCCTGGGATCGAGCCCCGTGTCGGGCTCTCTGCTCTCAGTGAGCCTGCTTCCCCCTCTCTCTCTGCCTGCCTCTCTGCCTACTTCAGATTTCTGTCTGTCAAATACATAAATAAAAATAAAATCTTTAAAAAAAAAAAAAAACTAATGATGTACTGTATGGTGACTAACATGACACAATTAAAAAAAATAAAATAAAACCCTTTTTTTTTTAGTATTTTTTACAAACTTCCAGAATCAAATTCTTTTAAAAATGCCTGTTTTACCTGGAATATTCCAAAAGATTTGTCAAACAAATTGGATGATATGTAATTTACATGGAAACATTGTCAAATAAGTAATACTAAGCTTTCTTTTTATTATATTTGTAGTATTGTGGCACATGTAGATAACAACATCTTTTCTCCTGCAAAAACAGCCCCTCGTTGCCAGACTTTAGGCATCCTAATGTCCTTGTGACATGGCAACAGTCTGCTTCTGAATCAGAAAAACTGATATGGACAAATAATGGCTGCAAATTCAATGACACCTACAACTAGACTTCATTAAACAGCTAGTTACTATGGGTTATCAATATGTTCTTATTATTGCATATGTACATGTATTGTATTTTCTGGATGGTTTAAAGCCTTTCCTTGCTTCAAGTCTGATGTCCTCACAGGAAAAACAAAAAACTCAAATGTGTTTCCCACTTGAAGTGTATTTTCTACTGTCTTCAGTGATCAAGGCACCGACTTCACCAGGCTAATCCTAGGAGTCTTAACAAAAGTTTTACCAACTTGCAGTTCTATCAGTGTTACAGCCTTTTGCTGTTTTGCTGATTCCTTGTTGTCTCATGCTAGTATGATCAACTACTATAAGTCTAATGTTTTATGCTCAAGCCTGCCATCAATAGATTAAAAAAGGTTTTCTAGATCCAAATTTTTTCTTTTTTTAAAAAAAATTATTAGTTTTCATTTAACATATAATGTATTATTTCTTTCAAGAGTTCAGGTCTGTGATTCTTATATAACACCCAGTGCTCATTACAACACATACCTTCCCCAGTGGCCATCACCAGTTAGATCCTAATTTTAAAGCCTGTTGGTCACCCTCTGGAGTGTGGTGACTAGGTATTCTAAAATGTCATCAGCGGAGGACAGCCCATAAGCCCCTGTTGAAAGGGACTGCTCCAAAACTGCAAGATGCTAGAGACCTCTAAATCAAATCCACTGGAAGAGAAGTAGCTGACATGGAGGTAGATTGCTTTCAGCCAAGATGCTGGATTAAGACTTCATACTTTAACTGAACATAAAACCCCTTCTCCCTCTTTTCCTTTCTTTTTTTTTTTCTTTCCTTTTCTTTTTACTTTTCATTTCTTTCCTCTCGCTTTTCTCTTTTCCCTTTCCTCCTTTCCTTTCCTCTCCTTTCCTTTCGTTTCCTTTCCTTTGGCATCGGCCTAGAAAGAGAACACCCTCATCTGTATCTCCCAGGCCACTGCTAAGGCAGGGAGTAACATCTTTGATTTCAAGCTAGGAGAACATCTAAATGTAACCCTAAATTTTCACAAGCAAAATAAGACATCTTATTAGTTGAGTCTCTTAAATTTACATTGTTGAGTTAAAAAGAACATCTCAGGAGGCTTTTGAGATTCAGGAGTTATTCCTTTCGGCAGGTCCTTGTTTCCCTAGCTAGGGATAATTTTTTTTTTTAAAGATTTTATTTATTTATTTGTCAGAGAGAGAGGGAGGGAGAGAGAGAGAAGGAGCACAGGCAGGCAGAGTGGCAGGCAGAGGCAGAGGGAGAAGCAGGCTCCCCACTGAGCAAGGAGCCCGATGTGGGACTCGATCCCAGGACGCTGGGATCATGACCTGAGCCGAAGGCAGCCGCTTAACCAACTGAGCACCCAGGCGTCCCAGCTAGGGATAAATTTAAATGAAGGGATGAATTTAAATGGATATAATTTAAAATGTTGCCTTCTTAAAATTATTATAAAATCTTCTAAAGCAACAGCAGCCCCACAAAGGTCCTTAAACTCTCAAGCCAAAATTGTTTTGATAATAGAGTAGCGCTTGATTGTCTTGTAGGTGAGCAAGGAGGTTCTGTGTTTTGTCCAATACTACTTGCCATACCTAGATTAATACTGTTGAGGAAGCTAAAACTCAAATAAGGACAAGCTGCTTGGCTTTGAAAAGGTGACTCCTTTCATGGGGTTTTCTTTGATTATTTGATCTTGATGGTCTGAGTCTTGGGGACTATGGTTCTGATGAGGGAGCAGAAGGCTGGCTGAGGACAAAGCAAAAGCTGGCACCTTACACCCCCTCTCCTCCCACCCTACCTCAGTGACATGTGTGACATCCCCCACTCCTGGCTGCCCTAAAAGAAAAACAAATAATTAACTTGCAGAGATCACAGTCCTGCAAGACAGGAGTCTCCCTTGGTTTACAAATGTCCTAGTGTTTTACAACAAAGAAGCTATCTTATCAATAGCCTAACTTCCAGGGACAAGCAACTCAGTTCCTAAAGCCCTAACATCACCCTCCCCTCCATAAAACTGAAGGAGGTGAGATGAAAGGAAATATAAATAAAGTTAAATTTCTTCTAAACCTAAAGCTCATTGACAAGGATGCTTGATAGGAGGAATGTGACATTCCACCAGGAAACTCCCAACTGTCTTCATGTTAGTGCCTCATTAGAGGTAGAAACAGCCTTGGCTTGACAATAACCAGGTTTCCAGTATCCTGACAGTCTTCTGAACACCCCCTTTGTCCTCACCTACCCAACTCCTGTGTATGTAATCAGCCACTCCTCAGGATAACAGGGCAGCAGCTCTTCCTGCACAAGGGTCCTGTCCCCGTGCTTTAATAAACCACCATTTTGCACCAAAGATGTCTCAAGAATTCTTTCTTGGCTCTGGACCTCACCCCACCGAACCTCACCTAGGTTCTAGAACTTCATCAGTTCTAAAGTATATTCTAAACATTGGGAATTACCCTGCTTATAGAAATCATAATAAACTCGTTCGTGTATTATATTCTCTCAAAAACTTTAAATGTATGCTTGCGACTACTAACACCAAGCAAATGATCTCCCCATGACTGGAACATCTAAGGAACACCAACAACAAAAATTACCAACTTAAAAAATGTCAACTAGAGGGCGCCTGGTGGCTCAGTGGGTTAAAGCCACTGCCTTCAGCTCAGGTCATGGTCCCAGGGTCATGGGATCGAGCCCCACATCGGGTTCTCTGCTCTGCGGACAGCCTGCTTCCTCCCTCCTCTCTCTGCCTGCCTCTCTGCCTACTTGTGATCTCTGTCAGATAAATAAGTAAAGTCTTTAAAAAAAAATGTCAACTGGAAAATGTGACCTATGAATATCACAGAGGATAAAAATGTTATAGCCTATGAATACCTCACAGAGGTGGAACAAAAGCTGTGGGGACTTCAGTCCTGTCACTTAGAGAGATGCTCATGTTTTAAAGTTTGATCATATATGGCAGTTAAGCTGGGATTCTGCTCAAGAAAGGGGTGTGTTAAAAGAAAACCACAGACCCCAAATAGCATCACTTTGAAGAAGTTCCCAAAGCAGGGCTTAATACCTTTTCTAATTGCTGCTTCAACCTCCCCCAGAAATATACTCTTAACCAGTCAGGAATATTTCAGTCAGTGCCAATCAATCTGCCACTGGGTCCTCTTCTTCCCTCAAAAAAAAAAAAAAAAAAAAAAAGGTAATCTGTATGATAAAACACCTTGCTTTTTCCCCCAGAAAGTGGACTCCCCTGAAATAATTCATTTCTTTTGCTAATATCCTTTCTTGCCCCACCCTCCTTCTATAAACACCTTTCATTTGGTGCATCTTCTTGGACTGCCCCCCCCAACACTTGGTAGATGGGATGTTGCCCCATTTTAATTGTTTAATAAAGCCAATTAGATTTTTATAATGTACATAGCTGAATCTTTGTCATTTAACAAATGGAAGGAGGGGAAAAATAAGAAGCATAAGCAATCAAAAACAAATCCCAAGATGTTCAGTAACTATCAGCATATAACAAGAACAGATTTATACTTTCAAAAACTTTTAACTTAAAGGCATAAATATATTGTGTTCACAAGCCTGACTGCTGGGCATTTTAAGTGCTGTTTTCTGGAGAATGAGGTTATTGGATACATTATTATTATCATTATTTTGAGAGAGAGATCAAGAGCACTTGCAAGCAGGGGTAAGGGATAAGTGTGGGAGAGGCAGAAGGAGAGGGAGAGAGAATCTCAAGCAGGCTCCATGCCCAGAGCAGAGCCCAATGGAAAGGATCCATCTCATGTCCCCAAGACCATGTCTTGAGCCAAAATCAAGAATCAGATGCTTAACCAACTGAGCCACGAGAACCCTAGTACATTAATAATTTAATAAATTATTAACTGACTATGAAGATCTGAAATAACTGTATTACGTTAAATACAGTAGGGGCAGCTCAGAGAATTCCCATGAGGCACACTATTCTTAGCCACATCTTCCCTAGAAAACTTGGTCTTAGGTTTAGTAATTTTTCTGAGTTGAATTGGCAGAGGTGACTTCTGACTGTACTCTTAACCACTGTTCTGAAGTTCTCCAAGAGTTCTGGCATTCAAATGTTTTAATTAAAATATCTATAGATTTCAGGAACTGAGAATTAGACCTTCTATCATGTACCTATGTCCATTCTATTCTTTTAAGACCTAGTTAAGAGTCTGTTGCTCAGGGCACTTGGGTGGTTCAGTTGGGTAAGAATCTGCCTTCTGCTCAGGTCATGATTCCAGCCCCACATCAGGCTATTTCCTCTGCAGGGAGTTAGTTTCTTCCTCTGCCTCTTCCCCTTTCCTCTAACTCATGTCCTGTGTGTGTGTGTGTGTGTGTGTGTGTGTGTGTGTCAAATAAATCAATAAAATTGGGGGGAAAAAAGTCTATCCCTGGCAAATGAAATTCTTGTAACTTAATTGCTGAGACCTATCAAAGAATTTTATTCACTAATATTATATGTTCTATGGGGCCATTGCATCTTTTATATTATAGAAGTTTGCCCAGAAGGAAAAACAATATTGGTTAAAGCACAGGTGAGAATTGTCTCTATCAAACTACTCTGATGAGTCACCTGTGTGTAGAAAAATCCACCTCAAAGACATGGCGAGGGAAACTAGTGAGAGTCAAGGAACTAGTGGGGATAAAGCGACAGTGTAAAAAATAGGCTTGCTCCTGTGATGGTTCCTGCTACGCAAGTAAGCAAAATCTGTTAAGGACAAAGATAACTGATACTCAGTTTCCTATTTTCTGTTGAGTCCTATGCTGCAAAATAATTTCACTGTCCCACCCTGCCCTTCACACATAGCCTATTATTCCAAAGTCTTCACTGAAGTTTACTACATGGTAGTCAGAATAGGATGCTATGGGATAAGAAAGGCATAGACTAGGTAAGAGATAGAATATTTTTTGGAAAAAATTAGAGCCAGAATTGACAAGAAATATGATTTCAGAATTATCAAGTATGTGTTTTGCCTTTCCTGTACTAACTGTACCTTAGGTTAAATAAATAGTTGGGGAGTACAGGTTTTTCTCTCTAATCTAAGAAAGGAAAAATAGAGTGTCATCTTTTCACAAGAAAACTAGGCAATGATTGGCAATGGCTGCAAATAGGACATGAAGAGCTATAACCACATATTCTGTGCTTCTGATAAGGTATTCTTGCTGAACATCTGAATTGGATTCACATCTATTACTTGATATGAAAATGTACAGGAATGTAGGGGCTAAAGAAAATGTTTACATTGGCTGCAACTGGCAAAATTTTTTATTCTGGGGACTGATATAAGACAAATATCATAGCTATTTCAACAAAGTAAATTTCAAGGAAAAGTTAAGTTTTGAGGAACCTATAGATTAAAGTAGATGAGAGAGCATAGGTATTGCAACTTAACAATGTTTTTCTCCTTTTTTAAAGAATGTTATTTTATTTTTATTTGAATCCTGAATTAAACAAATATGAAACCATTGGGGAAGTTTGAACACTAAGTAGGTATTTAATTAAAGTTATTTTTAAGTATGAAAATATATTAGACTTTTGCATTAAAAAAGTGTCTTTAATTTTTAGAAATTGACTAAACATTTGATTATTTAATAATCATAAAATAGGTATTTGTTTTGAAATTATCCAGGTTTGGGTGGGGAGAAAATGGAGTTTAGAAAACAGTATCCATCAGCTGATCAATTGTATATATCACTTTTCACATCAAATGTAATAAAATGTATATATTCATTTCAAGTGTCTAACTCTGATATGTTTTTCAGAATATTATTATGTGATCTATATTTGTTAACTTCATATGTTAATAGATTTTTAGCATACTGAAATGTAATTTTAAACCATTTTGATCAGCACTAGTTAGGTTAACTGCCTCATAGATCTCTGCCATCCCCCATAGGAAAGTAACTTTACCATAAAGGAATAAGAGACTATCACAAGAAACACTATAATTACTAGATGTAATTTTATCCTTAGCTTGTATATTTACCATTTTATAAGCTTATCTGTAAAAACATTGAGTATTATCTCAAAATATGTCTTAATAAATTTCAATTTCAACTCCAATTTATAACTGCATAATTATGCTTTGAATGTTAAATAACACAGATTTTATATTTATGGATATTAAAGACTTGTTTTCAAACATAATCCCTATCAGAAAATATGAAATTCAGCTTCTGTTCATTTTTACCACAAAGAAAAAATATATCAATATAACAAATGTTAAACACCTTTGAAAAAACATTTTGTTCCCAAGTATTCATTACAATGTATCAAGCCAGAACATATTAGGGTAATAAAATACATGAAGAAAAAATGCCTAGATTATGGCAGATGGCTGCATGTTTAGGAAGAGAACTTCTGTGCAAAGTTCAATAAATTATATAAAGAATACCTTTTTTTCTCTCTTATAGGCTCTATCTCCAGAGGATCTGTAGTGTCTTTTCAAGTGAGATTGTCTTAAGAACAATGAAATGGAGTAAGTTTAGTATCTTACTTCTGCATCTGACCCATGTACAACCCAAATGGTTGTCAAAAATATTACAACAGAATGGCCCTTTGTTGCTAAATAAAGGTATAGACTTAGAAATGGCTGTGATGTCTTCCACCCTAAAACACAAACTCAAGTTCTTTCTAAATTAACCTGCTATGTCAAATAGCTGATATGTAACCAATTACCAATTGGGAAGTGCAATTCTAGGAACGTGAAAGTAAGGGGAAAGGGAAGCAAGCAGAGGAGGAATGAAAAGCAATAGTGGCATGAGGACAGAGTCATGGCTAACTTCTCAGCTTGCTCTAAGGCAAGGGCATGGGTACCACCCAAACTGCTGTTACATCCCCAGCAAGTTGGTGGCATTCTCTGACTCTCAGTACCTCTAATAATCTATTTGTTTATGGAAGGGGATAATTCCCTGTATTAAAAACTTTCATATTTGGAAAACAGTAGAGATTCTGTTTCCCTTGGTCAAACTGTGGTTCAAAAGGAACTCAAATTTCATTAACCTTGCTTGTATTTACATCTGTCAGTGTTGTTTCACAGTTATATAACTTTTGGTTAACATACTTTTGTTTATGAATACAACTATACATGTATTAATGCTTTTTATGTTTTAGTCATGTTAAACTTAGATATGTTAAGAAACAAGGCAACAGGTCCAAAATGAAGTCACTTATGTGAAGTTGCACATCACTAACCAAAACTTAGAGTTTCAATTCTCCTAGAAATGGAATCTTAAACCAGTCCATCATGAACCCCTTGATCAGCACTAGTTAGGTTAACTGCCTCATAGACCTCTGCCATCCCCTGAAGGAAAGTAACTTTACATTAACCATCCTACTTTCTGGCTTAAGTATAAATTCTTGATCCCCCCTCCCTTCTTCCTGTCAGTCTTCTATTTTGTATAGTTGAATCGAGCTCCTTTCTAGTTTGGATGCTGCCTGATTCAAGTCAATTTTTGCCCAAACAAACCCTTAAATTTTTTGATATGCCTTGCTTTAGCTCTTAGCAGTTCTGTTATTAGAAGTGGGAACCAAAGGAGACTTCCGAAAGCCCCCAGACAAGTAAGTCAGCAGGCAAATGGACCAAATGTGCCTTTTGTGCCTACTGAGCTCAGTACATTCTTGCCATGCCTGGAGGTCATGAGAAGCACCCTATTTATTTATTTATTTATTTGAGAAGCACCTTTTGAATCCTAGCTTGTAGTCTGGGGCTATAGGCTTTCAGATTTTGAGCATCTCTTTTTCTGGAATGGGCCTAGAAGCTAACGGGAATTGAACTGGGTCTGATTTAAGCTGGACTTGGTCCAGTGTGAGGCTTCAAATGAATAAAACCTTATTTTAAGGCTGAACAAGCAAGTCAGTCTTACTAAAGATAATCTTGAATTTTAGTGACTACAGTAAAGAACTTTAAGCCTAGATAACTTATCCATTTAGGAGATGCCCTAGGGGAAAAGGAGTCTCAGCCAAGCATTGACCATAAAGAGTAGAGGGAAAATTATTTTTCCTCTCTTAGTTTCAGGTAACCAGGATGAGACCTGCTAGGATACCTCACTCCAGTGCCTGCAGACAAGATCCTGGGAAAAATGGCACAAGTCAGCAAAGGGTGAGAATTCTTACCAAAGTCATTTCTCCCTTTTCTCTGTCTGTAGGAAGGTAAAATTTCACATTGTCCCTTTCTTTCCAAATTCAGATTGGAAGAAAAAATAAGTAAGAACGAAGTCTTTGAATTGTGACTCATGAATTTGCTTTCTGGTACCTGTTCTTTGTTGATCTTTTCTCCCCTAGGTATAACTATTACCTTCTTGTTTGTCTTATTTTATGTACTGAGAACTTGGCTTGGCAACCTTCAGGTTGTGGACTCCAAAAATATGGCCAGATAGAAATGCAGGTTGCACCCCATTTATGGTTATGGTCCCACTGACTCTTGTCACCTCTTGGGGAAATTATCTCTGTCTGTCTTTCTTTTGGCTGTCTTTGGGAGTGGCTCTTGTTCTTAGGGGTGTCTTTTGCACCTTCTTTGGGGACCCCCCCTTTGTCCGTAGGGTTGTGCAGTACTGCCTAGAATACATAATGTCTGTACCAGCTGAAACCTGACAAGATATTCAAAAGGATTTTTTTTTAAGCTCTATGCTTAGAAGTTGGGACAAATTAGAAGTTGATATTCATAGCCTGATTAGAACTTTTTTTTTTTAGGCCTTCTCCCCTAAGCTAAAATGAAACTATGTGCCCAAAGGATAACATTCTGAAACCTTTGTAGAAGGATTTATTAAAACATGACAAAACACACAACTCTGAGACTAGAACATAGGGATCTTTTGATTTAAGTAAGTCTTAATTGAAGATCTTCCTGTTATAAAGAAGCAAATGGAGGATAATATAGTTGGATGGGTGGGTCAATCTCTCTCTCTCTTTTTTTTTAAGCATCTTTTTTTTTTTTAAATTTAAACATATAATGTAACCCCACCACCGTCTCCCAACACCCGTCCCCCCACCCCCGTCAATTTGTTTTATGACATTAAGAGTCTCTTTTGGTTTGTCTCCCTCCTGATCCCATCTTGTTTCATTTATTCTTTTCTTACCCCCTTAACCCCCACCCCCGTTGCATCTCCACTTCCTCATATCAGGGAGATCATAGGATAGTTGTCTTTCTCCGATTGACTTATTTCGCTAAGCATAATACCCTCTAGTTCCATCCATGTCGTTGCAAAGGGTCAATCTCTTACTATCATTTTAGGAGTTACAACCCAGTTCTTTGAGGAATTAAAAACAACTGTAGTTGTCTTACACATTCAGTCTTTACACAAACAAAAAATGGGGCTCTGGAAACAATTTAAAGCCCATCTATCCTTTTTGCCAATCCCCAAACCTCCCCTATGCATTTCAGAAGGCTTGCAGATATTATAAAACATCTGAACTTACGGAACAAAAGTCCTTTTTGATGGAAATTGCATTCTTTTTCTGTGCCTTTTGAGATGTAATTATTTTACTTGGTCTTTAAGAACCAAGAAAATTCTTATAAGAAGAAAAAAATAAAGAAAAAGTTTATTTCAAAAATTAGGCTATGGTAAATCTTAAAAGTCTCTCAAATGTTAGTAAAAAGCTTTAGGCATCTGAGCAGGTAACCCCAACTCACTCTATCTGCCAGAAACACAATTTGGATTCAACTGTTGTTTTCATAAACCAGTGAGTTCTGCATTATCTTACCTGTCTCATGGCTAACATTTAAAAAAAAAGCTATAAGATCTCTGTTGCATTTATATATGTGTTTATATATGTCTACATATGTATGTTATAATGTGTGATTTTTTCTGCCTTCAGATGGTATTGCCAAAATCAATTTGAAAACAGCTCTATTTAATTAGCCTAAAGACAACCATTTATATGAATCAAGCATACTCTCAGAAATACAGAAACTAATCCCAATGTTTTTCCAGGTCACAGGACCTAGGATAATCTTTTGTAAATAAAAGCTAGTTAAACTTTTTTAAATTAAAACAGGCATGTCTTTAGAGTTATCAGTATTAACTTATGTAATACTTTTATTCTACCTAGGTTTACTAAAAGTCAAGCTCACCTTGTCTCTGTTATATAATCTATTAGCAAGAAAGATAACATAAAATGAAGGTTAATTGCTTAATGTCTCAAAAATTTTCATGGTAAATCTAAACATAATTGTTAAGGTCAAGTAAATTAAATTGATGTAAGTAAAATTTTACAAATGGAACTTTCAATAATAACTATGCTTTATCATATTTCAACTTTTAAAAAGTTTCCAAGATCTTTTTGGTAACGTGAAACTTCAGAGTTATGCTGAGACAAATTTAAATACATGTTCATTGCCTATCTATATAAATTACAAATAAGATAAAATACTAAAACATTAATTATTGATCACAGGTTTATCCACTTTTGGCCTCCTTTTACAGAGGTACTGAAGGTAACTGGATCTATTAATAAACATGCCACACTGGAAAATTTACTATGAGAAAGAATATGCTTCTAGAAATTATTAAATGTATTTATAAATTTGCCAGTTCACAGAATGCTGGTGTAACAATCCACAGCTACTGACTTCTTAGTTTTCACTAGGAATGAAGAATTCTAAGAGTTAAGAATTCTAATCAATATACTTTGTTAAAACTACTTAGAAATAATAAAGGTAAAAGGAAATCACTATATAAAAATTTGGTAAGGAAAGTAAAATGATTTTTTTCAGAATGGGAAAGAGGAAAAAGCATAGGACAAAATCTGATTGGATATACAAAAGTCGTAAAAGTTTTGTGGAAAGGAAATCTTGGAAAAGGAATTTTATGTGTGATCAAGCCAGCTACAAATAGAATGGATTTTTTTTAAATTTTTTAAAAATTGGGCTTTAATATCAAAAGTACACTGGTACAAAATTGGAAGTTAATTTTCTCTGCTAAAAGGACAAAATTTTCTTAGATTATTGGTCTGTTCTTAACAAGAAATTTTAAACAAAGATTTCTTTATTTTTTAAGGAATCTGCCCAGTCAGCAAAGATTTTGTGTTTTACCAAAATAACTTAACATGCTTCGCATTGTCTTTTTCAGGTCTTTGATTACTTAATAAGACCCAATCTTCTCACTATAAGAGAGCTAAGTTTTGTTCCTAACTATGTCCTTTTGCATTTGCCTTTAACATAATATTTTGTCACTTTTGTTAAATAGACAATTATTATTTCATAATGATTTGTGATCCTGATTAATCAAATGCTTAATCCTTTTGACATTTTCTTAAAATCAGATTCTAACTTCAAGCTAATTTTGAGATTTCCTAGAGGAACCCTGGAAAATCTCAAAGGATTTGTCTCTCAGATTGTAAAAGAGAGATATAAAACCAATTAGGTTTATTTGGTATGTTACATCATGTGTTAAACATTGTTATGTACTGATGATAAACTTTCTTATGTTATATTTTTGGATACAGGTGTGTGTTTGTATATATACATGCCTATGTCTACATATATAAATATATACATATATATGTATATATATATATATACACACACAAAGAGATGAAATAAATGCATGTTATTGTATAAGTGTTCTCAAATTTGTACACAATTCATAAAAGTATATTTTGGTATAATGTTTTCAGTCATAATTCCAGTTATTATCTTAAAATGTATGTCACAGAAATAACCGAGTTTCCTCATCAATTCCATTATAATGAACTCTCCTCAGATCTTTAACCATGGGCATTTTAAAGTATTTGTCATTTATAGATCATTTTGCCTTTGCAAAAGTGATATTCATGGAAAGGACCCTACCAGGTACTCCAGACCACTGATACTGCAGCCAATTTCAAGGTATTAAAATTCAGGTGCATATTTGACACCTGAGGGCAGCTCCACCTGATATCTAGTCCTGTGCAAATGTTGAAGACCTCAAAATCAAATTGTCTGGGGAAAGATGCTGACATTGAAGGAGAATGCTTCTTCCTAATAATATCAAAATCATTTCTTTCTAGTCCTTTCTTCTCTGACCACATGAGTATCTTTATGATTCTTTTGTCTATCTTTTCCTTCTTCGGGCCTGGAAAGATAATGCTACTATTCATGTATCTTAGGCCATTGCAGAAGGGGGTAATCCAACCTCCAAACTATACTGTAGGATGTGCCACAATGTTGGTGGATCCAGTAGTTGTACCCATTACAAACTTCTCCCTGATTTTCCAATGCCTCAGTTTCTGTGGTTCAAACTCAGCCTCATCTCTATGGTGTCAGACTCCCTAACCCCAGAGGCCCATTTCCCTATCTCTAGTTAACAATCCCAAACCTGGGGAACTTTGCAACCAGGTTCTAAACAATGAAAGGGATACAAGGCAAAGGTAAACAAAATAAAACCACTTGGGTGGTCTATAGACCCTTACCTACGTTTTACCAGCCTCCATGGCTGTTGCCTTCCTAGCCACAGACTCAAACAGGAATTATCAGTAGACATTCATGATTTAAGATTCACTTCCTTTGGTAGATCCCTACTCCCCAGACTAGAAGTGCAAATAAGGCTATGATCAGGAATCTACCCTTAATTCTTTAAGATGTTGCAGAATCTGCTGCTAAAAGAAATATTCACCTAACAAAAGTCCTCAGATTCTCTGGCCAAAGTTGTTCATGATAATAGGGTAACCTTCAATTATCTCTTAGCTAAGCAAGGAGAAGTCTGTGCTGTGGCCAATAGCACTTGCTACACTTAGATGAACATTTCTGGGGAAGCTGATACCCAGCTACAAAAAATCACTGAACAAGCCAGCTGGCTTAAGAAGGTGACCTCTTCAAAGGGGTCTTTCTTTGGCTTATTTGAGTCTGACTGGTTTGGGTCTTGTGGTCCATGGCTTTAAAGTGCACTCCACACATTAGGAATGATTCTGCCCATAATAATCATAGTAGTCTCTCCAGTGCACTGTATTCTCTCAAAAGATTCAAATGCATATTCACAGCTGCTAACCACCAAGCAAATGACCTACTCAAGAATAGAACATCATAAAAGGAACAAAGAGAATGACCAACTTAAAAAATGTGAACCTGACATCTTGACCTATAAGTACTATGAAGAGATTCAATAAAAACCAAGATAACTCCAGAGTGATAACTGGGAGTAGTGCTAATGCTTTAAATTTTTATCAAATCTCTTAATTAGGCTGAGATCCTGATCAAAAGGGGGAAATTGTTAAAAAAAAATAAGATAGGCCCAAAATGGAGTCATTTAGGCTAAGCCCCCCATAATCAAACCAAGACTTAATTCAATTACAGTTTCAGCTCTCACAGAAATGGAATCTTCAACAAGTCAATCAGGAATCTCCAGATCAGCACTAGTTAGGTTAACTGCCTGATAGATGCCCCACCATTCCCTAAAGGAAAGTAACCTTGCCATAACCAACCTACTTTTTTGTGTAAGTATAACTTACTTATTCCAACTCCCTTCTGCCTACAAGTCTTTCACTTTGTACACCATCTCGAGCTCCTTCCTATCTGCTAGACTGGATGATTCTGGATCTGAATAAAATTTTTGCTCAAATAAACTCTTAAAAATTTTAATGTGCCTCAGTTTATCTTTTAACAAATGTAAATTAATACTTTATATAACAAAATTATTTTTTTCAATTGCATGACTTTTAATTTTATTGTATATTTATTCTAATGCACAATGGAGATGAAAATTATTTCCCCAAATCATCCTCTGAAGCAAGACTTATAATCACTAGGAATCCTTGTTAAAAATGTAGGTTTCTAGGTCCCTGTGAATATTTTATATGTTCCTAGGAAATTTTTACTCAACATCATCAACTGTATGGTCTGTGGCATCATTTAGTTTGGAGTATAGCAATGTACTTACTGCAAGTGTGAATACATTAAAAATCTACTTTTTAAAAAATATTTCATTTTGAAATCTATAAAAAACTGCTGGCAAATATACAGGGTATTCTAAAGATTCTGAGAAGAAATACATGATAATATTTATAATAACATGGCTTCATCCACTACCAGGCATCTATGCCTCAAACATTTTTCCCACTGTTTTTACACTGAAGGATATTTTGGGTGGAAATACTTTGCTGCAAACAGTATTAATCAACCTCAAATGACTCAGCAGATCAAACAGTGGGCATAGAGGAGATAGTAACTCCAATGATTAAGAAACTAAACAAAGAACTCCAACTTATGAGAGGAAAAAAGGTTGCACTTAGCACTCATCTTAAAGAATCCAATGTGTCTGATATGGAATCAAGCTCAGAACTCCTGTTCCAGTGAAAATAATATAGACTTTTAAAATAATGTGTATTTCATATACTCCCAATTTTAAAAAAGAGTAAATGATATGTGTGTAGACAGTGTTAAGTACCATTTATTTTATTGAAAAACTAGAAAATGAAGTAGGCAGTTGTGAGAGTCTTGTTTTAAAAATAGGGCAAAATATATTCAATATATTCAAATTTTTGCTGTCAGTTTAGTGTTTTAATAATGACATTTGAAATGGAGAACAAAGGGCATCTGATTGAAAATCAGATTAATTTCAATTCTTTTTTTTAAACAGCTAAGGAAGTTTATAAAGAAAAGAAATTTAATAATCATTTTAAATATTGGACAATGTTATTTAATCTTTAAAACTAAAAGAATACATGTACTTCAGAAATTCCATTAATATATTAAGTCTTAATGTTACGAATAGTGAATTCAAAAATAATGGAATGATTGTATTTATTGTTTACAGACTTTAAGACTATTTCCATGCATTCTAGTAATTAAGTGCTATGATATGAGAAACCATGAAAATTAACATATTATGGTATAACCAACACCCAAAGAATAATAAATACTGCTAAAGAGACAATGAACTCTTACCTCTTTTTTCAATTACATATGGTTAAATTAAAATTCAATTTTCATTTTAGGGTAAAGTATGTTTTAGATGGTTTAGATTTAAGGCAGAATTAAAGTGACCAACAGAATTGGTCTATCCAATGCAATACATTTAGGAATGCATCAAATATGGCAGGACCAGGATTAATGGCTATCTGCTACTGGAGGCCTTGTGGCTGAAACCTATTGGACTAATCTGTTCCTTTCAAGGCAAAGGGGCAAAAAGTTGCGACACTGTGAAGTGAAACAGATCTAAAAGAGTGGGTAAGTGGGAGGGCAAGGCATCAGCAAGAATTAAAAGGTGATAGGCCTAGTGCAGTCATAGAGACAATTCTATAACTACAATCTTTTGAATTTTTTGCATTGCTATTTCAATGTAGCAGTATTTTAGATTCTGTGGGCCTAACTTTTCAACAAGATGGAAAATTTTAAGTTTTGATACTATAGTTATCCTGTTGTGTTTTAGATGTCCTAATCCATGATCTTTCTATCAACCTTAACTTGTATAAGACATGCTTTAGAATATGGGAAAACACACACATACCACACATATTATACTAGACCACTGATTATTTCTGGGGTTACCTTCTGAGACCATCTTGATTCTCTTAATTAAAAAGTGCAACTACAGTACATGATTTTCATCATAAATTACATATACTATAATAAACAAAAGCTAGCAACAAGGCTGAGTGAAGATAGAGCTCCTGATCATCTGCTAGGCTTTCTACTGGCAAAACAACCTACACTCTTCATGTGTTATACACCAGCTCAGACTGTGTCTCAGCAAACTTACAGACTATGTATCATCAACCATCTGGACCACTTGGGAATAGTCAAATTGGTGAACACCATAAGTCTATAGTAAACACATTATACTACTATACCTAGTTCATACCTACAGGGGAATCTTTTCAAATTAAAAATGCAAATCTATTTTTAATTCAATGGTATTTTTAGAGAAACCAGTATTCCATAGAAATATGTATTTAGAAGTCATTTATACCCTATTTTGGATAATTAATTAGCATGTTACTTATTTTCTTGACATTTGCCCTTCTATTTCTTTAGTTTTGGCAACCCCCTCACAGTGAGAGAAAGATAAAGGGAACAAATATAATTAAAATTAAATTAAAAAGTTTAAAATTAAAAATTAAAAAGTTTAAAATGAAACAAAAAGTAAAGTTAATACATTAAAACTATTTGGGGTTTTTTTTTTTTGATGTTATTTATCTATTAACCCTTAACCCAGTTTTAAATACATTCAATCATAAATTATAAAATAACTGTCCTCGTCTATAAATCAGAAATCGGTATGAAATCATTTTTTTAGAAGAACTTTTCATTATATAGCAACGTGGTAGTATTCTATCTTAAAATGTTATTCTTCTTGGGACGCCTGGGTGGCTCAGTTGGTTAAGCAGCTGCCTTCAGCTCAGGTCATGATCCCAGCATCCTGGGATCGAGCCCCACATCGGGCTCCTTGCTCAGCGGGGAGCCTGCTTCTCCCTCTGCCTCTGCCTGCCACTCTGTCTGCCTGTGCTCTCTCTCTCTCTGACAAATAAATAAATAAAATCTTTTAAAAAAATGTTATTCTTCTCATAAACATTAACAAGCAGCTTAGTGACTGCCGTATTTATGATAGTGCCATGTAATTAGCTGACTCATCTAATAAGACTTCATAGCAGAGCAACACTGCCAGCTTTTTTCCTGCTACTTGGTTATAGACCTAGTTCTAAACACTAATATGCAGTGGGAAGTCTGGGAATAAATTCTCTTCTGTTTTCATGCCTAAAAATGAATCTTCCTCTTCCATTAATGAAAAGTACTACTATACATATATATGTATGTATATCTATGTATATGTATGTATGTGTATGTATATATATATATATATATATATATATATTTTTTTTTTGCTTATTATTTTAAGTTTGCATAGAAAGGATTTTTGCAGATCTGTCCCTGGGGTAGTGACTGAATGAGACTTCAAAGTGAAAGTGGGTCAACCTGAAAAAGATTTACCCTTGTGTTGAGCTCAGAAGCAGCCAGTCATTTCATTTTTGCAAATGCATTGATACATGGAGGCAAGTCTTAAAACTAGCAACTGGGTAGAGAATCAGTGAGGGGTAAGGATTAGAAAGAGATTAGGAGTCTGCTTCTGTATTTTAGGCATCGTGGGAATGCTAGAAGTTTCCCAGAAAGAGGAAGTCTACCATTAAAATCCTAGCAATCCAAGGGCCAGGTGTTTGCTTTCAAAAGTAGGTGGGAAACTGGTCTTAGTATCTGACTGGAAGAAAATATGTCAGGCAAAATAAACTGCTTGTACACCAGATAGTGACTAGGACTTACTTAACAGGGCTCTGAAGCAGAGACTGAAGACCGTAACTTCAAAATCAGTCAGCATGAAATCTAGGAGGAGAATCTTAAAGAACAAACTAAAGATGTGTCTACTTTGTCAAAGAAAGAAAGACTAGGAAAGGCTCTAAGAAAGAGCAGGAACACAGTGCATGTAGTCAGATGCATGTGATACTTGAGGATCCAGGAGTCTCCTTAACTACTGGGAGCAGAAGTCAATCACGTCAATCACATGTGGAAGGCTTTGAAGATCTAGAAGGAAAACTCTTCAAGTGGATCTTAGCTTTCAAGTTGGAATACCTTTGTTTAGCATCTCTGACAGACAGAAGGGCTCAGGAACAATGCCCTGCAGGCCACAGTAGTCACTTTCTGTAGGTGCTGCAATTATTCTACCCTGAAAATTCTTTAATTGTTAAGCTTTGTCACACAATTGCAATTGTTACTTTCTTTTGGTTACTTGGAAAAAGTTTCCTCCGAAAACCTCTATCCATGTCTCAACAGATCTGAGATAAAAGAAAATCTACTTAAAAGATTATTAATAAAGGTAATGGCCTGGGTAAATCCTTAGAAGGTGATCCAAACAAAATATTAAAATGTTTAATATTCTATCCTACAACTAAGGTTTATTTAGTGCTTATCTATATTTGGTACTGTTCCAGGAGTTTCACAAGGACTATTTGATCTTAAAAAACAACCTTATGAGAAAGTTACTACTATTATTTATATTTTATCAATGAATGAACAGAGATACGCAGTCTGGCTCCAAAGGCACTTAGCTATTATGTCTATGTTTTACATAGAATGTATTTTTTATCACATGGTTATTAAATCTATAAACACTAAGCTAATTAATTTCTTCCAAAGAGAAAAATAGCTTATTATGAATTCAATGTATAGTAATTTTTTGGTTTAGGCCTTTTCATTAGTGTCTTCTAACAAAATAAAGATGATAAAACTTCAGAAATAAATAGTTCATTCCTCCCCTGCCCCCAATATGTGGCACAGAAACTACAGCTTTTTAGAATGCTTTGCAATATCATCACTGAGGTTCTTTCCTCAATTCTTTTTTTTTTTTAATGATTTATCTTAGAGAAAGAGAGAGAGAGAGTATGAGTGGTGGGGAGAGGGGTAGAGGCAGAGGCAGGATCTCAAGCAGATTCCTTCTCACTTGCTGAGCAGGAGAGAGCTGGACACAGGGCATGATCTCTGGACCCTGAGTTCTGGACCTGAGCTGAAAACAAGAGTTGAAACTTAACCAACTGCACTACCCAGGTGCTGCCCAGGTACCCCCTTGCTCAGTCCTTGTGAGCGACCAATAAAGCTTTTGCCTGGGTCACAGGCTTTGTCTTCTTTAGTTTTATTCTGGAAATGGCAATATCTCTCAAGTCTTTACACCAAATTCATTCTGATTATCACAATAAAACATAATGGTCCATAAAGTCCATGAGGCACATATTACACTTAGTCATGATGTTTATTTATTTATCCTGCCTTATTTCGCAGAGAATTTAAGGGGGAATCAAAAATTATTTATTTCCTCATCATGACAAATGAATACCCTTTGCTCTGTGTGATGTTGTCTTTTTCTTCTTTCTTTAGTTAGGCACTAAATGTTTATTTGTGTTCTTTAATTACTTTTAAAGTATCCATTATTTCTGGATTATATCATAGAACTCTCAATACAGAGTTCTGTATTTAGTTTGTCAACCATTCTCCTTTCTTTTTTTTTTTTTTTAAAGATTTATTTATTTGAGAGAGAGAGAGATGGAGGGGCCAATTTCATAAACTTGAGATCAGACCTAAGCCAAACCAGGTGTCAGATGCTTAACCAACTGTGCCTCAACCATTCCTTTTTCTTTAATTTGATTAGATTATACCTCTGGTTTTTATTGAGTGGAAACTCCTCAATTTCTGTGTAAAAGGGAGAATAACAAACAATATATAGAATATTCTGTATTTGAGATGTTGCAAGGGTCCCTTTGGTTGCAAGGAGAAGGTGGTGTGGGTACATATGTGTGTGTATGTGTTGGAAAACTATATATTGAGGATGATTCCTAATCCTATTATTCTTTAGGAACTAGAAGTGTGTTTACACAATCACTCTAAATACTGTGTGTCATGGTGTCCTCCCTCAATAATTGTATGCACTATTTGTTGTTGAGAAGACAAGGAAAAAATAAGATTTTAAGAGCATAGGATTTGGTGGCCAATTGATCTAGTGGCAGATGATATCAGTGAGATTTTGCACAATGTAGAGGTCTCAACTATTATTATTATGGTAATAATAAAACCTTTATCAGACTATTATTGTTCTAAGTGAAATGATATACATAAAATAGCCTATAATGACCAGCACACAGTCAGAATAATACAAATATTTATTAAGCATCTCTAGACTGTCTTAAGTCTATTTTATTTTTGTGATCTAAGTATCCCAATAAATGTATATCTTATATTGTCTCAAAACATATTACTTGCTGTTGTTGTTATATTTTCATTTGACAACAATTTTCATAAAGCTTTTTTTGGGGAAAAGATCAAAACAACAAACAAATAATTATGTTAAGAATGGAAGCTTTTACCTTTTTCATCAACTAGCTACATTTGACTCTCTATTGTCAGTATTTTGCCTTTCTCAAACTGGTTCACAAGTCCCCCTTTTTGTTCCCTCTCAGCTACCTAAAAATATGGATGAAAACTTATTATACTAAATTACTAAATACTATATTATACTAAAAGTTTTGTGATAGATAGGACTTGCTATGTTTGAGTACATCCAAGTGACATAGCTCTACAGCAATTGCTTTTTATCAGTGCAAATGCTGCAAGTACAGTGTCCTAATTGTTTTTAACTGAAGACTTACAAGTAGAAGTAGTGTTTTATTTAGACCATAGTGAAGGTCTTTAAGCACAAATACTAAAAGATGAATGTACTTTTCTTCATGTTTATAATGCTGATAAAGAAGCACCTCCTATCCTTGCAATAATTGGTTTCTCATAATTGAAGCAAAACGTGATATATATTATGATCATTTTTTATAGACTCTTGGGTCAACCTCACAAAAGTCTTAGTACTGTGCCTGTGAAACTCTAGACTGCTACATCCGTCAATTATAACCTTGACATAAGAGACACACGTGGGGGGAAAAATAGAGTACAGAGGTCTTAGAAATGGCAAATACCAATAGTGTAACATTAATATTTATGATAATATGTCACAGTAACCGATAATACCATGACTTGTTTCCAAAAATGTGCAATATATTTTTATTTAAGGGATTATAAGATTTGGGGAGGCAAATGTAGAATTAACACTGTTTTATACAAATAATTCAGCAGTAATGGTAATTTTTATATTTTTTTATCAATAAATGCTCCAAATTATAAATTATGAAACAGAAAATGTTATTTCTTTATAGTGTAATTCAGAGATAGAACTTCCATACATTTTGTGTTGTATAGTTATCAAATACACAATGTTAGCCAATATCAACCTACTCAACTAATGGAAATTATTATTAAATGGATAGATCATGAAGTAGATTAGCTACAGCAATAATATGGAGAGAGGTGGTCAGGTGGCTAGAGGAATGGGAATGGAAATGGAACAAAGGGATTGCTTTAGTGAGATGTAAAAGTTTAATGGACAGAATTGAGCAACTGATGTTTAAGAACAGTGATAAGTGTGAGATTTTATCCTACTTGCAAGGTAATGAGCTAGTCTGTCACAGTTTTATAGATGCTGGCAAAAAGCATAAGAGTCCTGAGTCAGAGGTGATTGCCTTGATTATCCATCACAATAGAAGTAGCCAGAGAATCAACATTTTCTTGAGTTGATTCTCTAAGCCCTAATTCCCATAGGGAAGTTCAGGTGACACCTACATAGCAGATTGCATTACAGAAGAGGAATCCAGGATTTAGGGAACCTGAATCTTTTATAATAGGCAGTAAACATGTCTTTCCTTTACTCTAGAATGAGACACTATCTCTAACCAAGGCTATAAGCATGCTTGCACTTTATTTTATACAAAGAAACTATTTTTATCTTCTAAGGTTTTTTCCCTTTATAAAAATCCTTGAAATACAGTCTCAAACCTAAAGCAGTTAATGTCTACCTTCAAAATATACAGAAATGTGAAACTCTTAAGCTCCCAACAGTACTTGAATGTAAGCAGATAACACAAGAACAAGGGATAAAAACAGTAAGGTTTTGAATATGACTAGAAAGATGGGGACTATTAGTAGCAGTGATAGAGAAAAAGAGGACAAAATAAATTGCAGTACCAATCATATTTTATTATGCTGAGTCTGAGATGCCTCCTTTATATATTTCAACATTATTCATATACTCTTGTATTTAGATTAGAGCTGAAATTTTGGATATATATTTGAATATTACTCCACAGAAGTATCTGAAGAAGTCATCAGAGTCCACAAAATTAAGAGAAAAAGAGACGAGTGAAATAAAACATGGTATCACATGAAGAAACTTCTTCCTCCTAAGGCAAGGTAGGAAAAAGAGGGAAAAGCAAAGGCAAATGGGAAATAATGTTTAGAAGCTAAATGAAAAAGCTGTTTTACTAAGAACCGAAATAAGAAAATAAAAGAAGTATACATTTGCACTTTTATACTCAATCTTTTTTTTTTTTGAGATTTTATTTATTTATTTGTCAGAGAGAGAGATGGAGCACAAGCAAGGGGAACAGCAAATAGAGGGAGAGACAGGCTCCCTGCTAAACAAGGAGCCTGAAGTGGGACTCAATGCCAGGACACTGGGATCATGACGTAAACTGAAGGCAGGTCTTTAACTGACTGAGCCATCTAGGTGTCCCAGTACTCTGTCTTTTATGCATAGGGTATACATATATTTATTAATAATTTAAGTTTGTTGAGGAACCCAGAAAAGATCAAGTCAGATTTTAGGGAATAAGAAAATAAACAGGACCACTGGAAGCCAGGGTGGTAGAAAAAATTGAGAAGTGATGAGTAAAGAAAGATTCTGGGACAATTAATTTTTAGGGTAATGTGATTTGCAATGACTAGGAGTCTTTTTGGTTTTGTTCTGTTGTTTTGTTATTCCTTTTAAAGAAATGGAGACACTCATTAAGATACCTAGGAATAAACCTAACCAAAGAGGCAAAGAATCTATAC